>SJXQ01004965.1:538869-566150 GCA_006408695.1 Aepyceros melampus | reverse complement strand
TAACTGCTAGCAGAGAGAACTGATGGAGCTGATGCAGAATGAGCTGGGTCTTGTCATCTGCGTTCTCATGTCAGAATCGCCTGACTCAGTAGATGGCAGGTGAGAGCCCGCGTCCACTCGCCTTCGCCCGCTCCGATGGCATCATCTGTGAGGAACCACACCGACAGAAGTCCTGGAATGTTAATTACCTTTGCTTTAACTTCAGATCATCATCTGTACGGCGGCCCTTCGGTTTCTGTCTACAACCGAGGCAAGGTTTTCTTTAGAATGAGAAAACTGCTGCTTTTCAGCAGTAAGTGCCAATCAAGAGCAGCATGGTAAAAATAACCAGAGCAACGCAGGGAGATAGACATTTATGTGTGGAGTAATTTAGCCACAAAAGCTCCCGCGTGTGTTTAGGAAGGCGCATGTAGCTTCGTTCCTGTTCGCGGATTACAGGTGGATAGCAGGGCACAGCTAGGGAGGGACGGGGTGTTCACAGCGTTTAGGGTTGGAATCGGACCCCTATTTAAGATGCATGTGAGGCTGCTCAGTTACATGAGCAGTTTGAGAATCATAGTTTAATTCACTTGATTCAATATGTTGGTTAGAAATGTGACAAATTTTCTTTCCTTTTTGAACTCTTCTGAGATTTTCATACGTTTCCAAATCAAACAGAGCCAGAAACCCACAAAGTGTTTGTCTAAACCCCACAAAATGTTCTCCTGGCTTGTGCCGTTAACACCAGAAATTCATCTTAGTGTGATAATTTTTTAGCGTTATGTGCTCCTAGAAATCTACTTTCTCTATCGTTGATATCAGTAGGAACCCTGGTACAATGACTTGCTGCTTCCACTGTCGTTCACTTGTTATTCTGTAAGAGATACATAACACACTGGATATTATTTATGGTATATGTCCTCAGTTTGTCTCTTCACAAACTGTGTTAATCATGAAGTTATCCTGGGAAAGTCAGCTCTTTACGATGGTCATCCTGCCAACTTAGATGCCGCTGAGGATCAATAATGTGGCATGACGGTTAGGGAGGGTGTGGACACAGGTCCGGCTTGTAAGTTGCTGAAAGCGAGGCTTCCAAGAGGAAAGCTGGAGGGGACTTCCCACTGGCTGGCTGTCCTTTCATCTCAGTTGTCTTTTCATCCCTGCCTCCTTCCAATAAAGCCCTCCCACTAAGAGTGAGTTTCAACCAGGGCAGTTGTCGCGCTGGTTCTGGAGAGAAGAGAAAGGTGACAGCCGGAGGCTGAGCAGGTGAGGGAGGGCCGCCTGCTCCCTGGCTCTCCCTGCCGAGCAGTCAGGCCCAAACAAGCGGAACCCCAGCTCGACCGGCGACCTGGCCCTGGGCAGGCAGGTGGCCTGGGAAGGGCTCTGCCACTTACCAGCTGGTGGTCTTGGGCAAGTCCTTGTCATCGAGTTTCTTCATCCGTGGTTGGGAATAGGAACACCCATCTCATGGTGCTGTTGTGTGGCTTAGAAACATCCAGTATAAAGGGCCTGGAACACTTAGACGATGCCATCTGTCATTATTATGGCAATTACTACAGTTTCCTTTGATGAATAGGTAGGAACTCATGAATGTCATCCCTTCCCACTGAGCCCAGAATAAACAGAACAGACCCAGTACCCTCCTTGGCTGCTGGCTGTGCAGTAGCGCGTTTCCAGCTGCCACTCGGGTCCTGCAATCGGACCACACTCGAGTGCTGGGGACAGAGAGGAACACCTAGCGATTAGTGAAAGGAGGCTCTCTTCACACATACGTTGTCATTGCTGGGCTAGCCACACCGTTGGGGAGTGAAAGATGCTAATGCTTTTGTTTTAAATATAAGTCCACGAGCCTCATTGGAGCCAAGAATGCATGCAAATGTCTCTTGTGAATTTTGGGAGCCAGACTTTGCTAAATGTGTGTGTGGTCTAGCCGTCCTAAACCAACAGGCAGTTAGCTGCTGGCACCCCAAACTGCCTGAACCCCAGTGCTTGTGTATCTCAATTGATTTCTTCTGCTGTGAGCTTGGTCTGATGGCTGGTTCCTCAGCCTTGCCCTAGTTCAGGCCACTTAGGCCCTCCACGGGGCCTCCCTGGTGGCTCAGTGATAAAGAATCTGCCTGCCAGTGCAGAAGATGCAGCTTTAGTCCCTGGATGGGGAAGATCCCCTGGAGGAGGGCTTGGCAACCCACTCCAGGATTCTTGCCTCAAGAATCCCTGGACAGAGGAACCTGGTGGGGATATAGTCCATGGGGTTGCAAAGAGTCAGACATGACTTAGCGAGTAAACAACCATAACAACCAGACCTTCCAAACGCCCTAGTCTGTGACTTCTACCTCCAACTGTATTTCCTCCCTATGAGTCTCCTGGGATTTCCCTCTAGCTCAGATGGTAAAGAATCTGCCTACAGTGCAGGAGACTCAGGTTTGATCCCTGGGTTGGGAAGATCCCCTGGAGAAGGGCATGGCAACCTACTGCAGTATTCCTGCCTGAAGAATCCCATGGACAGAGAGCCTGGTGGGCTACAGTCCTTAAGGTTGCAAAGAGTCGGACTGAACTGAGTGAGTAACACTTTCACTTCCCTTTCACTAGACCCTGCAGTATGTCTTCACATTCAGTTGAACCCCTGGTCTTCCTGAGCCTCGTTTTCTCCCTCCCATCAAGGCAGAGATAGACAGAGTGGTCTCTGGGTCCAGACTCTCTGCCCTTCGGGGACTGTGACCCGGGGCTTCACATGAGGAGGCTGCTGTCTGCGTCCTGGGGCCCCGTATTGGGGAGGAGGAAGCTCTGCACGTCCCAGGGTGCCATCCTCAGGCTCCGGGTCTGGAGTCCCAGTCCGATCTGCACCCAGGTTCTGCCCCATGGGCGCTCTGAGTCTGGTGCGCCCTGGCTTGCTCTCCCCTCTCGGTCCTGGCTTCTCCCGGGTCACGGAGATGACTGTGTCCCTGGGCTTCTGTGCCTTTGGCGGGTGTCTCCTTGGCTGCTGTCAGGGTCTCTGGTCTGCAGACCCCTCATGGTCTCAGTCTGCTGGGAGGCAGCAGAGCTCAGTGGGCAGGACGCACCCCTGGCCTGAAGCCCCGTCTCTGCCCTGCCCACGGGCCCTCAGGCCTGTCACTGCTCTTTGCCATCATCTCTGAAGGCGAGGTAGCCGACCTGCTGGAGTGGCCACGAGAATGAGTGGGAGTAATGCAAGCGACGCCCTTGTGTACAGTGGTGCTCGATAAATATCCGTCCCTTTATCTGTCCTGCCCGGCCCTCCTGAAACCTTTCCTGTGGGAGCTTTACCCACCTCCAGGTGGCAGCCCATCAGCCACCACCACCAAGGTGTCTGGCTATCCTGTCTTTTGAGAAATGTCCAACTGAGCTGAGATGATGAGGAACTTCTCATGTTGTCCAAGTCTGAAGGGGGCGTAGATCAGAGTCTGCTCACTCACATCTCCTCTGGTCACCAGGAGGTGGCCAGCATTCCAGGTCTGACACATGGATACTGCAATATCAGGTTTTTGGTTTTTTCCCAGCATGCCATTTCTGCCAGTATGACTCTCCCAGAACACGGTGGAACGTCTCTTCATGACTCATAGCCCAGGCTCTTGTCCCCACACAAACCAGTCACTGGCAATGGCGTTGCTCCAGCCCTGGTCACTCCCTGGTGCAGTGGCTGGACTCCCTCCCTTGAGGCATGTGACCATGGGTTGGGGGCGGGTGGGAGCTAATATCTGAACAAAATGGAAAATGGAGGGTTTCGTTAGAAAGAGACAGGGTGGGCAGAGGTCAGTGGCTTTGGAGAAAGTGACCGACAGAGTCTGCTTCAGCCACCCAGCAAAAGGACCCTCAGGCTGGCTGGGCCTTAATCCTTTGGACACTGATATAATTTTTTGGATTTTGCCAGCTGTGATACCAAGAAGAGGTGGCAGAGACTGAGCATTTACTAGGAGCTGTTCTAAGTGCAGTACTGTGTTTACATATTCAGTTTCCGGGAGAACCCCCTGGGGCAGGCGCTCTTGGTGTCCCGTCTTGATGTGGAGGGAGCTACAGCAGAGGCTGAGCAGTTGAGCCCTGTGTGCACAGCCGGGGACGGAGGGGCTGCAGTTCCCGCCTCGGCAGCTGGCTCTGGGTCCCGGCTACTGATCACCAGCCACCCTGCTTCTTAAGGACGCCCCTTAGGAAAGGCAGTGGTGTGTGGTTTGTGTGTGTGTGTGCGTGTATAGTCACTCAGTCCTGTGCGACCCCGTGGACTGTGGCCCGCCAGGCTCCTCTGTCCCTGGGATTCTCCAGGCAAGAACACGGGAGTGGGTTGCCACCTCCTCCTCCAGGGAATCTTCCCGACCCAGGGATCGACCCAAGTCTCCCGGGTCTCCTGCACTGGCATTGGCCGGCAGATTCTTTACCACTGTGCCAGCTGGGAAGCCCCAGTACCTCGTTTGCCTGTAGCAAGGTGGACCCGGCCGGTCCCAGAGAAGCCTCCCTGATCACCGCCGCATGAACGAGCGGAGGTTGTTTGCTAACCCCAGAGTTGCGCAGCCGGTCGTGTGGCATCCACTTCAAACGGGCATTTGGGAGTTTTCTTTCCTTCCTGTCTCTGGCCTCCTGCCCGTCTCGCACTCGTTTCCAGCTCCTCAGTTGCTTACGTTCCTGTCGGCCCTGCGGGGCCCTGGCTTGGCCTGCAGCTGCGGCAGCACCCGAGAGCTAGGACTTAGTTCTCCACCGGCTTCGAGTGAGGACTCTGTCAGGGCAAGAGGGCCAGAGCAGGGCTGCGGGGCGTTGCCAGGGCAACCACGTTCGGGTCTTTTGACCCTGTTTCATCTTTTGTCAACTCCTGACATGAGCGTGAGGTGGAGGTCAAAGAAGGGGCGAGCAGGGCAAGAGAATCATCTTGTCCTGCCCTCGAGCTGGGGAGCGGGCAGATGCTCCCTGTAAGCCACGTCCTGGGAATGGCCAGGACATAGGAAGCTATTCTCAGTTATGTAACAACTTCAGTGTGTGTTTAGAAATGACATGACTAGTCTCCTCCCTGCCACAGGCAAGAAAAAAATTGTTTTAAATTGAAGACTAGAATTCGAGAATGTGCAATTCAAAGACGTGAGAAAAAAAAAAAAGGAAAACTAAACACACCTCACCCAAAGCCCTAGGTCGTGGCTCTCCTACCACATCACCACCCCATCAAGGATGCCTTTCAAGTCTGGGTGCCGTGATGTCAGAACATCTGGTCGACCCAGTCAGCCACGATGAGCCTGTCTGTGGGACACCGAGTGAACTGACACGCGTTTTTATGGGATCACCCCGGTGCCTTGGAGTCGCACAGATGCAGCTCAGTCATTTCAGGAGCAATTAGTAAATAATTAGAGGCACTAAGCTGCTTGCTTGCTTGGTAATATCGTCACAAAAGTGAAGACACGCAAGTGATGGGTATATTCATTTTCTTAAATAAGTGGATTTTCTTAAAAAAGAGATTTAAAAAATTATCGCTTGAGGAATAAAGAAACAGTTGTTAGGATCACAGCCATTTCATAAACATACCTTAACATTAGAACACCACATTAGCACGCACGAATGTATCAGAATACAGCCTGTTTGCCTAATAAAAAGACTGTGTCAGGCTCAAAATGAGGCCATTTACTAAAACATACAAGCTTTTGGTTAATTCGTAATATTCTCCTAATCCCGCTTTTATCATCTCTCCTCCGGTGCACTTGGTATTAATTGCCTATTATAGCAGGTATTTGAACACATCTCCTCTTTCATCTGAAGAAAATATTAGCATATCGCGGGGCTGTTGGGACAGCTTGTATCTGAGGCACTTTCTCCTCCTGCAGAAAAGCCTATCAATCATAACCGAATATAGTGATTAATAATGTCACAGCTCTTGTTCCTGTGTCTCTGTGCAGCTAACTGAAGAGCTGTGCTTACATTTTGATCTCAAGCATTTCACATAACAAAATAATCAGCTGCCATTTTATTTTAAAAAAAGATATTGAAAATGCTCCTACCCCAGGACCTATTTTTGGTTGCTCTATTATTAATTTACTAAAGGCTTCATCAGGAAAGTTAATCAAAGATGCTGTTATGTCAGAATTTATATTTTTTCAGTCTAAGTTTATCTTAAAAAAAAATCTTTCTCACATGTGGCAAGTCAACACAAGATTGCAGGAATAAATGTTAAAATAGCACAGTGTGGGGGAGATGGGCCAGTGGGTGGGGGACAGGCCAACGATGTGGGGACAGGGCAGTGGTGTCAGGAGGACGGGCCGGTGGTGTCGGGGACGGGCTGGTGGTGTTGGGGAGACTGGAGGTGTTGGGGGGACAGGCCGGTGGTGTTGGGAGGACAGGCTGGTGGGGGGTGCAGGCCAGACCCCTGGCTAAGTGTGCATCTGAACCAAGACACTCACTCTCTGAGTGACCCCTAAGCAAGCTAGTTTCTCTGGGAACTGTTTTCTCAGCAGTGAAACAGGGAAGCAATTTTCCAAGATTTTTCCAATATTGTTGAGACTATGAGAAAAAATATAAAATGAACTTACCATAGTGCAAGGCCCATGGAAGTCTTTCAGAAAATTAGGAGTTTGCATTTGGAGTGGATAAAACCAAGGAGTTAATGTGGAAAATTGAAAGTGCTCGGTCGTCTATGGTTTAAAGCTACTACGCGGGCTGCGTGCTGTTGGCCCCCGCGTTTCTGTCTCCATCTGCATCTCCAGACTCCCACTGTCCACAGACCAAACCAGGGCAAACGGTCCTGCCGACGCCACCCACGAAGCCTTCCTCCCTGGACCTCCCTCCATCTCAGTGAGTGGCTCCAGTCCATCGGCGAGTCCCGTCCGCTGCAGCCTCTGCCATATCGGAGCCATGCGCTTTTGCGTCCCCGTGACCCCCGTGGATGGCCCTGCCAGTCAGCCCGGGGGTAGTTCTTCCTGCTGCCCGCCTTGCCCCTCACACTCTCCATTTTTTTGTGACACCAGAGCCGTCTGTTCTTAACGTGAGTCAGGTCTCATCTGACACCTTTGCTTAAGACACCGCACGGTTACTGGTCACTTACTGAATGAAGTTCGGACAAGCACCCGGGTTTTTTGGTGCTCAGCATGAAGTTTCCCCACTGGAGTGGCATGCCCCCACCCCCAAAAGCCTTTGGCCTACACTGTCTACAATTGCTCAGCACTCAGAACATCCTGAGGTTTTGCTTATCTGCCCATCACTAGGAAATACGTTCCCTGGGAGTGGGCGCCTTCCCCACCCTGCTCCGTGTTGTCACTTTAGTGCCGTGAACAGACCCTGGCACCTGATCTGAGCTCAGTAAATATTCACAGGATAAGTAACTAAGGTCTGCAGGAAGCGTGCACAGGAGAGACATAATGAGGAGGGTGAGAGTGGAGCTTGAGTGGGACCGTGGATGGGCTTTCCGTCCACGTTGAGGACAGGGCGGAGGGCGAACGTGGGGCAGCGCTTAGGACTGCAGCCTGGTGGGAGGAGAGGGCGCAGATGTGTGGGCAGGGGACACATGGCTGGGCTGGGGAGGAGACCAGCTCTGGGACCGCTCCACACCGAGTTCTGTTTCTCAAGGCAGAAGGGACAGAGCAACTACTGAAATGTAGACTAGAGAAAAGGGTGGAGTGTTTGAAGGTGAGCTGCTGTTGACCCTAAAGCATGGGCATGGGGTGGTGGTGGAGCTTGTTGGTGTTTCTGATGGGGGTGATGGCCTGGGAGTGGAGGATTTAGGTGACGACGTCAGCAGAGGAGGGCTGCACGTGAGGGGAGAGCAGCTGCGGTCAGGGGTGCCTGTGGGCAGGCCCCAGGATAGTCAGTCCCTCACCGGCATCGTCAGACTGTGCTTGCTGCACACCTCTGCTGTGTGGGGTCCTGGCGGTCCTGGGGGGACCGGCCTGCCCCTCCTGGGGTGCAGCTGTATGAGTTCTGGAGTCAGGGTGACAGGGGCCCCAGCATGCGTGGCCCGTGGTGTCTGGGCAGGAGCTCCCATCCTAGGCATGTGGGCGGGGTTAGGAAGAAGGACAGACACGAATCTAGATCCTTCTAGATTTGGCACCCTCTTGGGGCTTATTTTTGTAGCTGTATCGGTTGTTCAGTGAGTAGATAGAATTCCAATTAGAAATCTTTAAGCCATTGTGGTGTTGGAGAAGACTCTTGAGAGTCCCATGGACTGCAAGGAGATCCAACCAGTCCATTCTTTTTCTTTTTTTAATTTGAATTTATTTATTTTAATTGGAGGCTAATTACAGTATTGTATTGGTTTTGCCATACTTCAGCATGAATCTGCCACGGGTGTACACGTGTTCTTCATCCTGAACCCTGCCTCCTACCTCTCTCCCCGTACCATCCCTCTGGGTCACCCAGTGCACCAGCCCCAAGCATCCTGTATCCTGCATCAAACCTGGACTGGCGATTCATTTCCTATATGATATTATACATGTTTCAATGCCATTCTCCCAAATCATCCCACCCTCTCTCTCTCCCACAGAGTCCAAAAGACTGTTCTATACATCTGTGTCTCTTTTGCTGTCTCTCATACAGGGTTATTGTTACCATCTTTCTAAATTCCATATATTATATGAGTTAGTATACTGTATTGGTGTTTTTTTCTTTCTGGCTCTGTATAATTGGCTTCAGTTTCATCCACTTCATTAGAACTGATTCAAATGTATTCTTTTTAATGGCTGAGTAATATTCCATTGTGTATATGTACCACAGCTTTCTTATCCATTCATCTGCTGATGGACATCTAGGTTGCTTCCATGTCCTGGCTATTATAAACAGTGCTGTGATGAACATTGGGATACACATGTCTCTTTCAATTCTGGTTTCCTTGGTGTGTATGCCCAGCAGTGGGATTGCTCAGCCAGTCCATTCTAAAGGAGATTAGTCTTGGGTGTTCTTTGGAAGGAATGATGCTAAAGCTGAAACTCCAGTACTTTGGCCACCTCATGCGAAGAGTTGACTCATTGGAAAAGACTCTGATGCTGGGAGGGATTGTGGGCAGGAGGAGAAGGGGACAACAGAGGATGAGATGGCTGGATGGTGTCACGGACTCGATGGACGTGAGTCTGAGTGAACTCCAGGAGCTGGTGATGGACAGGGAGGCCTGGCGTGCTGCGGTTCATGGGGTCACAAAGAGTCGGACACAACTGAGCGACTGAACTGAACTGAAGCCGTTTGTGGCAGGTGAGCATCTTAAAAATGAAAGTCAAAGGTGGGGGGAGGTATATGTGGTGTATATACAGGAAGTTTCTCTTTTCATTGTGGCTGCAAGGAAACCCCAAACCAGAGCTGGATTTTTGCTCTGTGGTAGCAACTATGCCCAGAAGAGTTGACTCATTGGAAAAGACTCTGATGCTGGGAGGGATTGTGGGCAGGAGGAGAAGGGGACAACAGAGGATGAGATGGCTGGATGGTGTCACGGACTCGATGGACGTGAGTCTGAGTGAACTCCAGGAGCTGGTGATGGACAGGGAGGCCTGGCGTGCTGCGGTTCATGGGGTCACAAAGAGTCGGACACAACTGAGCGACTGAACTGAACTGAAGCCGTTTGTGGCAGGTGAGCATCTTAAAAATGAAAGTCAAAGGTGGGGGGAGGTATATGTGGTGTATATACAGGAAGTTTCTCTTTTCATTGTGGCTGCAAGGAAACCCCAAACCAGAGCTGGATTTTTGCTCTGTGGTAGCAACTATGCCCTGGAGGAGCGCATGGCAACCCACTCCAGTTTTCTTGTCTGGAGAATCTCCATGGACAGAAGAGCCTGCTGGGCTACAGTCCATGGCGTCACGAAGAGTCAGGTATGACTGAGCGACTAAGCACAGCACGGCAACTGTGACTCAGGTTGCTTTCGCTCTTCTCCCCGCCCCCACCCTGATGAAGGGAAAGGCTCCCCACTCCAGCATTCTGGCTTGGCGAATTCCACCTGGCTCTTTTTTTAGCCAGATCTGACCCCTTTTCTCCGTTTTCACGGGCCTCCTTTGATGTCTTTCTGTGTGAGCTTGCCCAGTCTTTGGTAGAGACAGGCTCTGCGCCTCTCCAGTGAGTCATTGCCGAGTCCTCTCGGAAGTCGGGGACAGGGGAGGGTGGGGACATGGCAGGAGCAGGAGGGGAAGTCAGCCCCTTTGTTAAAGGTGAGCAATGCTGGCCACTGCGCCTCCCACACGTCCCCAAATTGAAAGTTTGTGTTTATGAGGCTCTGAATGTAGTCTAATTTTTTCCTATCTGGTTTGGCTCATCTCTACCAGCTGGTAAATAGGAAATGTTCACGTAGGAAGCCAATACTCTGCAGAGTGTAAACAGATGGAATCGATATAAAGTGACAAGTTAGACTGTGCTATTGAGAATACAGAGCCAAAACCAAGAACGTAACAGTTGAGCCACTTATTCCGTTCCAGTTCATTTAGTCCTGAATAGCGCTTCATATCTGCACAGCTGTGTTGTTCTTTTTTATTTTTCCCCTTTCTTTCTTCTGGGTTGATAATGACAATTTCAAAGAAAAACTTTAATTAAAGATTTTATACGAAATAGCCAAAAGTAGAATAATAAGGAAAATGAGCATTGATGTGTTTATTGTAAGAGAAATCTTTTTCCTTGGCTTCAATTAAAAAAAAAAGAGAGAGACGTGTACTCCTTAAATTTAAAATGAGTTTCGTCGTGGCAGCAGAAAGGTGCCAGACTGACAGGGTGGCAGCCGAACCCCGAGCTCCGCTGAGGAGCCAAGACCCGGGCCGGCCAAGGGCCCCCTCCCTGGCGCCCCCAGCCCCAGGCAGGCGGGTGGGCTGCGGCTCCCAACCCCTGCTGCTGGCAACCGGCCACGAAGGTGGCTCCAGGTGAGGAAACAGGAAAGAGCTAACAGGAGCCTGTTCGAATGGCCGCGCCCTGGTAAAACCTCTAGGCCGTTGCCCTCTGGCCCGAGGAGGGTTTGCCATTTCCCCTGCCCCACCACCCCGGGAAGGGGCCCGCCAGAGCCAGGCCTGGACGCGGGGGTTGGGGGGCGGGTTCTGGGCTCCAGGGTGGGAACAGGAGGCCCTTCCTCACCTCCTTTCAAGTCTGGGTGGTCACATTTATTTGGGTTCACAGCTTTCTCTCCTGGAGCTCCCTTCCCAGTGCCATAAAGAGAATTTTAAACAAAGAACCGTGGAGTAAGAATCATCCACTGTTAGCAGTTTATTGAACCCGTCTGAACTCAGCGGGGGTACAAACGGGGAAGCAGTTTGATTCTTTGCTTCCCAAGCAGGGGCTGGCGACTCTGCCGCCTCCCGGAAGGAAGGCGGTCTCAGAGGGTCCGGGATAACAGGCCCAGCGCAGGTTACACTGCCAGCTTCAGCAGCCCCTCCGCCCTCCTTCCAGCCCCCGGGGCCCCGGGGGGGGGGGTGGGCATGGGACCTGCCCCTTCTCCCTCCTTCAGCCTCTCCGGTTCAGCTCTCAGAAGCTGAGAAAGAAGAGAGCTGAGGAAGAAGAGGGGGCTCCCCGCCCCCAGCCTCCTATGTGACTGCTCATGGGG
The DNA here is from genome assembly GCA_006408695.1 of Aepyceros melampus. NCBI lineage: Eukaryota > Metazoa > Chordata > Mammalia > Artiodactyla > Bovidae > Aepyceros > Aepyceros melampus. Next base: position 554,694 of record SJXQ01004965.1, on the reverse strand, counting down.
CACTCGGGGACTCACAGGGATGGCACTTCGGGGGGCCCTGAACTGTGTGGTTTCCCGGGCAGATGGAGCAGCTCGGGGCTCACCTTCCCCTCTCTCCCGGTGCCCCGCCCCAGTTGTCCCCCTCACCTGCTCCTGCAGCTCCAGTCTCCCCAGCTGGTGAGCAGCCCCTGGGAGCACACAAGCTCAAGCCTTCTACCTTTCTTTTTCTTTAAAAAAAATTTTTATACAATTTGTAAAGGTTGCTTTCCATTCACAGTTATTACAGAATATTGGCTATTCTCCTGTGTTGAAGGACACGTCCTGGAGCCTACTTTACGCCCACTAGTTTGCATTAATAGCTCCCACCCCTGTATTGCCCCTCCCCTGCCTCCATTGCTGCTGCTGCTGCTGCTAAGTCGCTTCAGTTGTGTCCGACTCTGTGAGATAACCACTGGTTTGTTCTGTGTATCTATGAGGCTGCTTCTTTTTTCGCTATGTGGTCTGCCATATTTTTTTAGATTTCACATGTGATATCGTGCAGCATTTGTCTTTCTCTGATTTCCTTTCCTTAGCATAATGCCCTCCAAGTCCATCCATGTTGCTTTGCAAATGGCAAAATCTCTTTCTTTTTTATACCACATCTTCATTTATTCGTCTGTTGATGGACACTTAGGTTGCTTCCATGTCTTGGCTATTATAAATAATGCTGCTGTGAACACTCGGAGAAGGCAATGGCACCCCACTCCAGTACTCTTGCCTGGAAAATCCCATGGGCGGAGGAGCCTGGTAGGCTGCAGTCCATGGGGTCGCTAAGAGTCGGACACGACTGGCGACTTCACTTTCACTTTTCACTTTCATGCATTGGAGAAGGCAATGGCAACCCACTCCAGTGTTCTTGCCTGGAGAATCCCAGGGACGGGGGAGCCTGGTGGGCTACCGTCTATGGGGTCACACAGAGTCGGACACGACTGAAGCGACTTAGCAGCAGCAGCAGCTGTGAACACTGAGATGTATGGTGTATGTATCTTTTCAAAGTAGTGGTTTTGGTTTTTGGGGGATATACATTCAGAAAACTGGGATCATGGCATCCGGACCCATCACCTCATGGTAAATAGATGGGGAAACTGTGGAAACAGTGGCTGACTTTATCTTTCTGGGCTCCAAAATCACTGCAGATGGTGACTGCAACCATGAAATTAACAGACACTTACTCCTTGCAAAGAAAGTTATGACCAACCTAAATAGCATATTAAAAAGCTGAGACATTACTTTGCCAACAAAGTTCTGTCTAGTCAAGGCTATGGTTTTTCCAGTGGTCATGTATAGATGTGAGAGTTGGACTATAAAGAAAGCTGAGCACCAAAGAATTGATGCTTTTGAACTGTGTGTTGGAGAAGACTGTTGAGAGTCCCTTGGACTGCAAGGAGATCCAACCAGTCCATCCTAAAGGAGATCAGTCCTGGCTGTTCATTGGAAGGATTGATGTTGAAGCTGAAACGCCAATACTTTGGCTACCTCATGCGAAGAGTTGACTCATTGGAAAAGACCCTTATGCTGGGAAAGATTGAGGGCAGGAGGAGAAGGGGACAAGAGAGGATGAAATGGTTGGATGGCATTACCGACTCAATGGACATGGGTTTGGGTGGACTCCAGGAGTTGGTGATGGACAGGGAGGCCTGGCATGCTGCAGTTCATGGAGTCGCAAAGAGTTGGACACGACTGAGCAACTGAACTGAACTGAACTGAACCAAGGAATGAAATTGCTGTGTTATGCAATGGCACCCCACTCCAGTACTCCTGCCTGGAAAATCCCATGGATGGAGGAGCCTGGTAGGCTGCAGTCCTACCAGGTGAGCATCGGACATGACTGAGCAACTTCACTTTCACTTTCATGCATTGGAGAAGGAAATGGCAACCCACTCCAGTGTTCTTGCCTGGAGAATCCCATGGACGAAGGAGCCTGGTGGGCTGCCGTCTATGGGGTCACACAGAGTCGGACACGACCGAAGCGACTTAGCAGCATGGTGGTTCTATTTTTTTTTTTTTTTGAGAAACCTCCATACTATTTTCCATAGTGGCTATACCAATTAATATTCCCTCCAATAGTGTAAGAGGATTCCCCTTTCTCCACATCCTCACCAACATTTGTTATTTGTGTGCTTTGTGATGATGGCCATTCTGACAGGTGTGAGGTGATATCTCACTGTGGGTTTGATTTACGTTTCTCTACTGATTAGTGATATTAAGCATCTTTTCATGAGCCCGCTGATCATCTGCATATCCTCTTTGGAAAATGCCTACTCAGTTCTTCTGCCCATTTGTTCATTGAGTTGTTTGTTTTTTTATATTGAGTTGTATGAGATGCTTGTATATGCTGGCCATTAATCCCTTATCAGTCATTATCACGTGCCAATATTTTCTCCCATTCAGTAGGTTGTCTTTTTGTTTTGTTGATTTTTTTTGTTTTTTTCCTGTGTCATGTGTGCGTACCAAGTCTCTTCAGTGGTGTCTGACTCTTTGCAACCCTATGGACTATATATAGCCCACAGACGCCTCCATGCATAGGATTCTCCAAGCAGGAATACTGAAGTGGGTTGCCATACCCTCCTGGAGGGGATCTTCCTGACCTAGGGATTGAACCCGAGTCTCTTGTCTCCTGCATTTACCCCTAGCACCACATGGGAAGCCCCTTCTTTTGCTATGCAAAAGCTTTTAAGTTTAATTAGGTCCCATTTACTAATTTTTGCTTTCATTTTCTTTGCTTTAGGAGATGGATCCAAAAATTATTGCTGTGATTTATGTCAATGAGTGTTCTGCCTATGTTTTCCTCAATAAATTTTATAATATCCAATCTTACATTTAGGTCTATATCCGTCTACATCTAATCTATTTTGGGTTTATCTTTGTATACGGTGTTAAAGAATGTTCTAATTTCACTCCTTTAGATGTAGCTGTCCAGTTTTTCCAGCACCACTTATTGAAGTGTCTGTCTTTTCTCCATTAGATATGCTTGCCTCTCTTTTTGTAGATTGACTGTAAGTGTGTGGGTTTATTTCAGGGCTCTCTCCCCTATTCCATTGTGATTCTGTTTTTCTGTCAGTACCATACTGTTTTGATTACAGCAGCTTTGTAGTATAGTCTGAAGTCAGGGAGCATGATTCCTCCAATTTTGTTCTTCTTTCTCAAGATTGTTTTGGCTATTTGTGGTCTTTTGTGTGTTTCCCTACAAATTTTAAAATTATTTTGTTCTAGTTCTGCAAAAAAAAAATGCCATTGGTATTTTAATAGGGATTGCATTGACTGTTAATTGCCTTGGAGAGTATGGTCATTTTGATAATATTGATTCTTCCAATCCAACAACATGGTACGTCTTTCCATCTGTTTGTATCATCTTCAATTTCTTTCATCAGTGTCTGAAAACTCTTTTGGAGTACAGGTCTTTTGCCCCCTGAGGTAGATTTATTCCTAGGTATTTTTATTCTTTTTTGAGGTGATGGTAAATGGAATTGTTTCCTTAATTTTCTTCCTGGTACTTCACTATTAGCCCTCTGCCTTTCTTCTCCACTTAACTCATGGAAAATTCACATATCCTGTCCGTGCCAATAACAGTCACACAGACTGCTCTAATCTGCCCCTCCTGCTCTGCTGTCTCTATTCAGTTCTCAGTTCCTCCCCCTGGGAGAGTGTAGAGCAGATCACTGTGTCCCCAGAAATGGCATGCCTATCTGCCCTTCGGCAGGCACCTGTCCTGTCTGTACAAAGATTTTTTTGGCTTACCAATGCTTCTTCCCCATGAATGATGCAATCACTCATCCATCCATCCATCCATCCATCCATCCATTTTTCTCTCCATTAATCTATTCATGCATATAGCCATCTATCCCTCCATCTGTCCTCTATCTATATTCATCCATCCATCCTTCTGTCTGTTCATCCATCCATCCATCATCTATCCATCTATACATCATCCATTCATCCATCCATCATCCATCTATCCATCCATCATCCATACCTTCATCCACTTGACAGTTATCCTTTGATCCAGGCCCCACTCTTGGCCTTGGACTCCTGTCCACTCGCAACCTTCTGCTCTCTCAGGCTTCTGTTAACCTAGGTTGGGCGGTGGGGAAGGGAAGGAAGTAGACGAGTTGACTGAGTGGGGCAGTAGCGCTGATTCAGCCAGCTGCTATTCCCCAGCATGTGTGTGTGTGGCCATCTGGTTATTTATATCTCTGTCCTCAGCCTTTGGTCTTGATCAGTGATTCCTATCAGAGCACCATCTATTGAGTCTGTTCCCGGTGAGGCACCTGCATGCGTGAGCTCATTTCATCTGTGCACTCTGACGTAGTGCCCATTCGTTCCCATTGCACAGATGAGAACACTGGAGTTGGAAGGAGTCAGGTTTCTGTTCCAAGGTTACCAGAATGATGCCAGCCTGGGGCACTTTGGTTCTCTGTGGTTGCTACTGCCTCTGAAGGAGGCTTCTTGTCCCCATTCCTCCTTGGCTTTACTCTTCACAGCAGACATTCTCTGCTCCTTACAGTAACATTCGTGAATCTGCCCTCTATGAGTTCATCCAAGTCTTTTGGAGAATATTTTAATTTAATTTTGCTCCTATCATCACCCCCACCCCCCCACCAAGGTAATTGCCTCCTTCTTATTTTACTTCACTCTTCCGTGGGCTTCGCTGGTGGCACAGACAGTAACATGTCTGCCTGCAATGCAGGAGACCCGGGCTGGGAAGATTCCCTGGAGAGGGAAATGGCAGCCCACTCCAGTATTCTCACTTGGAGAATCCCATGGACAGAGGAGCCTGGAGGGCTACAGTCTGTGGGGTTGCAAAGAGTCGAACACAGCTGAGTGACTCACGCTTTTCTGTGGAATGGGGCTTTTGTTTTTTTTCCTTTTCTTGAAATGTAGGTGAGTGAGTCCTGGTTTATGTAGCCACACTTCAGACCTTTAAGGCTTTCTCTCCATCTTCTCCCAACCCTGCTGTCCAGAGGGCAGAGCCCAGCCTTGTTAGCGCATCTTCTCCGTGGCTCCTGTCCCTGGATTGCTTGGTTCTTGATCAGCCCCCGGGCTCAGTCATCTCCCCAGATGGGGACTCTGAGGCCAGGGAGAGGGTTAGATGCTGCCTTCTCACAGGGGCCGTGGTGCTGCAGGGGCCATGGGGGCCGGGACACAGCTGGGCAGAGCTGTGCACTCCTCAGCCTGGTGCAGGGCTCAGAGCTCGACGGGAAGGCTCTTGGCTGGGCCCCTGCCCACCCAGAATGGAGTGGGGACTGAGTCTGGGGCAGGAGATGGGGCAGGTGGCTGGGAAGAGAAGACTTAGGGGGCAGGTTTTCAGAGAGCCTCAGGCCATTTTCTGGCTCCCGAGGCTTCAACTCAGAGTCATAATTAGCTATCAGTTTGGTCTTCTTCTTATTTATTTATTTTTGAAATGTTTATTTATTTGGCTGTGTGGGGCCTCGGTTGCCACTCAGGATCTTCGCTGTGTCATGTGGATCTCTCGCACCAGCTCTTTAGTTGAGGTGTGCTGACTTAGTTGCCCTGAGGCCTGTGGGAACTCAGTTCCCCGACCAGGGATTGAACCTGCATCTCCTGCCTTGCAAGGTGGATTCTCAACCACTGGACCACCGCGGAAGCACTCCCCCTTTTTAAAGCTGCTTCTGTCTGTGCACCTGATGCTGCCTGACACCCTCCCCCCGCCCCGTGGGGGTGCAGGCAAGGGAGTGGAACAGGATCGCGAGTGTCTGTGAAGATGGTCAATATTTTTATCCTGGTCAGCCAGACTGTTCAGCCTGGGTGCTCAACTCTGCTTCTGTAGGGGAGGCCTCTGGAGGAAACTTATTTACATAAACGAAAAGGCGTGGCTGGGTGCCATTAAAATCTACTTTTGGGTCTTGAAATTTGAAACTCCTAAATAACTTCCACGTGTCCAGAATACCTTTCTTTTGATTTTTTTTCCCAACCACTTACACATGTACAAATCACTCCTAGCTTTCCAGCATACACAAAGAGGCTGCAGGCAAGAGTCTGCAGGACCTGGAGTGCAGAAGGGCTTCCCAGGTGGCACTAGTGGTAAGGAACCCACCTGCCAACGCAGGAGACACAAGAGAGGCGGGTTCAGTCCATGGGTTGGGAAGGTTCCCTGGAGGAGGGCAAGGCAACCCATGCCAGTACCCTTGCCTGGAGAATCCCATGGACAGAGGAGCCTGGTGGGCTACAGTCCATGGGGTCACAAAGAGTCGGACATGGCTGAAGCTACTTAGCATGTGCTTAGCACACGTGCATGGAGCATGGGGGGCTCTTCTCCCACAGGCCCCAGAGCCGTGCCAGGAGAGCACCCTCTCTTTTCTAAGAAGCTGGGTTTGGAAGGAGGCCCTTCCCTTGTTGTAAGCTGCACAGCCTTTTTCTCCCTCCATGGACTTGGCCCTCTCCAAGCTCTCCCCCTGAGAAGCCGGGGGAAAGTGAAGGGTGATGGATCTCCTGGAGAGCCGAGGTCAGACAGAGAGTGGGGAGGTCCCTTCCTGGGGGGAGGAGCTGGGTACCCCTTTCAGGCAGGGCTACACCAGGATGTCAAGATGGAAGTCAGGGGGACGGTGATGGGACGGGGTACAGTCAGGAGAGCCGGACTGGACAGGGCGGGGCCAGGAGCGCATTTGGGCAGCGGTGGCTGCAGGGAGCTCACTGCAGGTGTTTCTAAGCACCCGCTCCGTCCAGGGACTGTTCTAAGCCTGAGGATACAGCAGCAAATGAAACTGAAATCCCCTCCATGGCGTTTCCGCGTCAATGAATACGGAAGGCAATCGAAAGAAATCTGACAGGTCCAGGTGTGGGCGATCGCGAAGGAGGAAAGGGAGGAGGGCGCGCTTTTGTGTAGGCCATGGGGAAGGCCTCTAGGGCCTGGTAACATGGAGTCGAGACCCGAATGAGGGCCTCAAGGGAACCCGTCGTGTTGGGAATCCAGACGTGCAGAAGCCTCACTGGAAGAGAAAGCGCAGGCTGGCCTGTGTCCCTGGAGGGAGCCGGGTGAGGTCAGGAGGTCGTGGGGTCAGGTCGTCCAGGGCTCTGGGCTGTGGTTGAAGAGACACGGGAGGGCCTGTGACGTGAAGGCGCTTGGTGTGGGGGGTGGGTTGTGGGGAGCAGGGGGCTCAGAGGCAGGGACTCTTGACGCTGATGTGTCCCGGCTGAGCCCAAGTGGTGGGCGTCTGGCCAGCCCAGAGAGGAGCCGGGTGCTCCCCCGCGGTCTGCCTCGTCTCCCTGCCCCTCTCCCTCTCCTCGTCTCCCTCCTCAAGTGCGAGGGCAGTGGGCTGGGGCAGGGCAGGCCCTTCCTTCCCTTCGGGCCTCTTCTCCTTCCGTCCCGTGTGGGAGCAGCCCTCACGCTGCGGCCCCAGCTCCAGTGCCTCTGATAAACCTCACCATCTGCAGCTCCGCCAAGATGCTGCCAAGCTTCAGTCTGACAAATGATATGAGACTTGGAGACATACCTCCGGTTGGGTGTGCACTCCGTGCCAGCTCTGCAGCTCCCCGCTTTCCCCGCGGGGCCCATTTGGGTTGCTTCGGGTTGTTTAAAAAAGCACATCGCCTCCCATCCTCCCGTTTTACCAGAAGAGGTGAATCAGGACTTGGCATTGGACAAAGTGCTGAGGGGTTGTGTTTTTTTCTCTTTTTTGGCCTCAGCCACAAGTGCTCTCATGGCTGGGGCTCCGTGCTTTCAGACAAAGGGGTGGAGCTGAGGGTGGACATGCCGTTTCGCGGCAGCCCATGCTGTCCAGGCAGCTCTGGGCTTGGTCTTCTGGATTTTGAATACTGAGCTCGGTTCAGCCAAGGCCCCCTAGTCGGTAGAAGTGGGAGATGTGTATATGGGTTAGCGCAGGGCTTGGCGCATGACAAAATGCAATGACTATTTATTCAGTGATCCTATTACTGGAGCCTTGATTGCACTGAATGTAGTCCTTATTGCTCTCAGGGTTGGCTCCAGGAGGTGTGTTCGCAGACATAGAACACAGCTGCCTCAGAGTGTGGCTTTCTCCCAAGGAGGTGAAAAGAAGCTAGATTCATTCATTCGTTTGCTCTGCTGAGGCAGGTGCTCTAGACCTCAGGGGTGACGTAGTCGACAGAACCCTGCTCTCAGGGGACCCACATCCCTGAGGGAGAGACGGGCAACAAAGACAGGCTTGAAATTAGTTGTGAGGAGTACCAGGAAGATGAGGGTTGGGCGTGGGGTCAGGGGAAGCCTTTTGGATAAGATGACACGTGGACCACGCTCCGAGAGAAGCAAGGGAAGAGCCAGTGGGTGTCTGGGAGGAAGGTTCTGGGCAGAAGGAAGAGCAAAAGTTCCTGAGGCCAGAGTCGCCTGACTGGCACTCCTGAGGAGCGGCAGGGACCGGGACAAGGCAGGATCGCTGCCAGGAGCCAGTCTGCAGGGCCCTGGCCTTTGACCTGGAGGGGTCAGGGTGGCGGGAGGGCTGTGGGCAAAGGGGTGTGTGCCTGGCCCTGGATACACAGGCCCCCCGCTGCTGCTGGAGCCTCAGCCGTAGGTCAGGCGTGGACACTGGGAGCCCAAGTGGGAGGTAGTCCCACCAGCCCAGCCCAGCTCAAGGGTGCGAGGCAGAGGCACAGGCTGGATCCCGGAAAAGTCGTCATGGGAGGGCTGCCGGGACAGGCGGAGCCAGTGTCTGCTGGACTCTCAAGGGGGACAACCTGACTAAAGCTGAGAGGCAAGGCCAGAGCTGGAGACAAATGGCTGGAGCCATCCTGGGTATGAAGGCCAAGGCCAGGGCCACCCGGGCGGGAGTGTGGTTAGACAAGCCAGGAGACCCAGGGCCTGAGTCTGTGGCTTCCCAGACTTCAGAGGGACCAGCAAGGAGCAGACCAAGCCCAAGGCAGGAAGCCAAGGAGAACCCGGGATGGGTGTGGAAGCTGGGGTGGAAATGTGTGCCCAGAGGAGGGGACGCTGAGCCGGCTGGAGGGCTGATGCGTGGGCAGCGAGATGGGCCCCAGAGACCCTGGACCTGGCCAGGCCACCACCCCGACAAGGTCACAGTCTGTGCGGTGGTAGGGACAGAGCCGACTGCCTATAGGGGAGACACTGGAGACAGAAAGCGCAGACAGCTCTTCCAGGGGGATTTCTGCACAAGGGAAGAGGCGGCTAGAGGCAGAGGCCAGGCGAGGAGAGAGGTCTCCCTTCTAAGATGGTTCAGGTACTGGACATCAGTGCATGAGGGCAGCAGGGTCGGTGTCTGAAGCAGGATGGGACCGTTCCCTGAGTGCAGAGGACAGGAACTATCCCTGGGTGTGGAGGACGGGACCCGGTCCCTGGGTACAGAAGCACAGGGCATTGGGTTCTGGTGGCTTCTGTTTTCCCTGTAAGTAAGGAGGAAGGTAATCTGTGATGGAAGAAGGAGGCGGATGGGAAGGAAAGTGAAGAGCAGAGACAGTGGGGAGCGGAGACAAGGATTCTCATGCACTGCTGCAGGCGGGGTTGGTATCTCGAGTGAGGGGACCCAGGTAGGGCTCCATGGCCTGTCCTCTCCGGCCACATTCAGTTCAGTTCAGTTCAGTTGCTCAGTCGTGTCCGACTCTTTGCGACCCCATGAATCGCAGCACGCCAGGCCTCCCTGTCCATCACCAACTTCCGGAGTTCACTCAGACTCACGTCCATTGAGTCTGTGATGCCATCCAGCCATCTCATCCTCGGTCGTCCCCTTCTCCTCCTGCCCCCAATCCCTCCCAGCATCAGGGTCTTTTCCAATGAGTCAACTCTTCGCATGAGGTGGCCAAAGTACTGGAGCTTCAGTTTTAGCATCATTGGAAGAGGCTGTGAGTCGGATTTGGCCAGGGTTAGGGTCTTGCCCAGACAGGAGGAGGCAGGTGGAGGGGGCGGGTGGAGAACAGAGGTAGGGGGTCCGTATAAGATGGACTGTGAAAGTTGCTCAGTCGTATCCAACTCTGCGACCTCATGGACTATACAGTCCATGGGATTCTCCAGGCCAGAATACTGGAGTGGGTAGCCTTTCTCTTCCCAGGGGATCTTCCCAACCCAGGCATCGAACCCAGGTCTCCTGCATTGCAGGCAGATTCTTTACCAGCCGAACCGCAAGGGAAGTCCAAAGATGGACCGTGGTAGGGGTATAAAGATGGAGTGTGGCGGGATCGTGGAGGGAAGAAGGTTGTAGGAGGTCAGCCCTCAGGGAAGGGAGCTGAAAGATAGGGGGTCCTTGGACACGAGGCTTGGTTTTGGAGAGCAGCACTTATTGGTGACAAGGGGTGAGTGTGAGCAGGGAGGAAGGGAGGAAGGGGGCTGAGTCAGAGGTTGTCCGCGTGGACAGCACGAACGGCGCTGAGGCAGGGCGGGTGTGCAGGGCTGATGTCCTCCAGTCGGGACAGCAGAGGGAAAGAGATGACCTAGCCAGGAGGAGCCAGGGATGAGGCCATCCCCCCTCCAGCCCAGTGCTTCCTCTGGTGAGATCCCCAAGGCGTTCACGCTGGGGTGGGCGGGCTGCCAGGGGGCTCCTTTCGGTCAAAGGGAGCAGTAAAGGGGGCAGTCGCGAAGGTGTTGAGGAAATTGGGAGCAGCCCTGTCCATCTTGCAGCCTTCCCTAAGCCCCTTCCTTGCGATGCACTGACTTCCCTCTGCGTCCGGGCTGGACTTGGTCTGATCTGGAGTGGGATGTGGAGTCAGGCCTCCCAGGATCCAGCTGAACCGGACATTCATCACGCTTCCTGCACAAGCCTGCCATCCCACCCGCTGCACTCACTGTCCCCTCCTCCCAGCTCAGATGCCCCCTCCTGCAGGCAGGCCCCCGGGGGGGCCTCCGCTGGAGGGTCTTGTCCTCTTCTGTGAAGACCCGCAGCTCCTCCTTTGTCTGTCTCTGGTGTTGGGCTCTTGTTCCCATGGTTCCTATCTTGGGCAGCGTTTGTTTGTATGTCTTCTTGTCTCTGCGGGAGGTGAGGTTTGGGGATAGACTTGATCCATGGACCGTGGATGTGGGGGATGAACCCTCAGCATCATCGTCATCTAACTGGGCGGGGATGGGTAACTCATCAGCCTCCTCAACCTTGGCTTTAACTAAAAGTGGGGAAATGGTGCTTCCTTCGTGGGGCTCTGTAGGACTCACTCACGTGGTTCTGGCCTTGGCACGCTGAGCCCCAAGCCCCAAGCCCCACGTTGAGCTGTTTCTCTCCTCCACGCAGAAGTAGCTTAGGGCCAGCACACAGCCCTGTGTTTCCCTGGGGCCTTACCAAATGCTTTTCAGGTCCGCATGCTCAATAAATATGCATTTGCTGAATTTGGGAAAGATTTGGGCAAGATTGCTATAAAACTTTTCCTGTAATGTCTTTTAAAAATTCAGAGGGGTTGAAATATATACTCATATTTTTCTAGCTCCTAGTAAAAATAGTTTGCATATGGCTCTGAAAAATAAAAATTGTCCACGTCCAGCTATGCCAGAACTATAGTTTTAAAGTATCAAGTAACAAAAAATATTTTTTGTATGGCTCTTACAAGGGAATGAATTGTGTATGAGACCTACCACTTTACATCAGAAAGAGTTTTTTTCTCAACTTACTAAGACCATTTATAGAGAAAATTGCTTTGAAAACATTCGAGAAACGGAAAGTGTCCTTTTTACCGTGGATGTGTCATTTTGCAATATCTACGAGTATGCGTCTTTGGAAACATTTTATTTTACAAGAAGTGTTTAAACACGTTCATCCTCCCAATGTTTTATTACCATCCTGATTTTTAACACTGGATCTTTTGACTTCTCCTAAATCGCTTTTTATACGCAGATTTTCAAAAACATTAAAACCATCATCAAAGCCCTTATGCTCATCGATGTTAACACGACTGGTCTGGTCCAGCCACATGAGCTGAGGAGGGTTCTGGAGACCTTCTGTTTGAAGATGAAAGATGAGGAATACAAAAAGTAAGTAAGAAAGGTGCACTGAGACACTGCTCAGTAGAAGCACCAACCAGTTTCAAAATGGGACTTGTCAGGTTTACTGGATCCAGGCAGCGTCTTCCCTCCCACCTTCGTCTTGACTGCTTTCTTCTTCTTTTTTAAAAGTTCTAACACTGGATTATTTTTTAATATTTATGTTATTTATTTATGTGACTGTGCCAGGTCTTAGTTTCAGCATATGAACTCTTAGTTACAGCACGTGGGATCTAGTTCCCTGACCAGGGATCGAACCCAGGCCCCCTGCATTGGGAGGTGCAGCGTCTTAGCCACCGTACCACCAGGGAAGTCCCTGTCTTGACCATTTTTAAAAGAGATACTCAGTTGACATTTCTCCCACATTCCTGAAGGTCTCCGCAAATTCTCAAAAATGAGAACTAACGGTTCCAATTCCTCCAGCCCACCTCGGGTGAGAGTCAGCTGGCCTGCAGCTCCGAACACATCTCGATTATTTGAGCCATCCATCACCAGGGTCTCCCTCTGCCTGCCTGGCACCACGCCCTCTGCCGCCCAGGATTCCAGTTCACAGATGACTCCTGCTCTGGGCCTGGGGTTAGGAGAAGAGTGAAAATTTCACCGTTTATTCTTTGGTTGCTGCGCTCCTTCTTGGCCCTCCATCCTGATGTAGTAACAGAAACCGACTTTTCCTTTGAGAACTGTGGTTGCCGAGGTTGGGGCGGGCATGGCAGAGCTGGAGGATGGCCTTTGAAAACCACGGCCACCTGCTCCTGACTCGAGGGCAGTGTGTGCAGGCGGCACATTTTTTGAGCCTCCAATAAACTCCAGATCATGTAGAAGAAGCCAAATGCTCAGATTCTATGGCTACCTGACTTTTGAATGGAAGCCTCTGGAGGGGACGCCCATGTGTAACCTCAATCAGAAGGTCCTTGTCGTCTTCCTGCCTTTTCCCAATTTTCTAAGCACCCTCTGGGCCATTAACAAAAGTACCAAGCCTGATTATTTCGCCCTGAGCCTAAGGGTTTCATATCACACCAGAGTTATAAATCGCTAGTAAAATGGGCCGTTGTGGTTGCTTACGTCGTTTTATTAAATAAAGACGATGTTGCCTCTGTTAGGAAAGGAATTTGCTCCCAGAGCAAGGAAGTCTGGAGGGCATGTGGCAACAGCTCACGGACTACGGCAGGGGGAGCCTAGGAAGCTTGGAGATTTAAAATATGGATATTTCTCAGTCTTTTGAATATTTTCTTCTTCTTTTTCTCTTCATAACCCACCTCAGAATATAAAAGACATAATAGATGTTTTAATTTTTACATCTTTCCGACTGGGAAAATGTCCAGAATAAGATCCAAACAAAACAAATTAAATAATTTTGTGCACGCAATTATAGAACAGAAGCAACACTCTTCTAAAACAGGCAATCAAAATACAAAACAGTGTTTTATTTGACAATAAACCTTGTGTTTGGCACTGCAGTCTCCCAACCTAGTAAATCTATAAAAAATGTTACTGTTTCCCTATCTCACAAGTATTGAATAATAAAGAACTCCACAAATTTTTATTTGAGATTTTTTTTAAGCCTCAAAAACAATACTGTTTGTGTGATAAGGCTGGAGGAACTTAACATAATAGAATTGCTTTCCTTTAGAGCTGAAATGGGGAAGATCAAAAGTAGACCATTTCTTCAATTGCTTTAATGCTTTTCTTATTGAAGCTGGAGAATATACTCTTTCCTTGAGAAGCTGCTTCTGTATTAGCTTTGCCTTTTCAGTGTTTCAGCAGGAAACACAATGCATTTTTGAATCCTTCCTTTTATCTAACAGCTTTCTCTTTAATATCAGCCTTCAGCGTGGGGGGGGGCGCAGGGAAGTAGGAGTGGGCTGGGCTCTGAAGTCAGGCATGCCTGGGGTCAGGTCTGTGTCTGCCCTCCTTAGACTCCTGGGCTGCTCTGAGATTCAGCGTTCTCCTAAAGACATGGGGACTCAGGAGCCTGCCTCTCCAGGCTGGAGGACTTGGAGGAATGTGCCAAGTGTGCCTGCCATGTGCCTGGCACTTAGTAGGTGCTAGTTTCACAGCGATAATCTCATAATCATAAAGACTCCATGGGTGCCCTCTACTCTCTGAGAAATAGTTCTCTGAGGCTGCAGAATACCATCCAGCCTGTGGCAACAAGAACTGGGGGAGACGATCATGCCAGGTTCTATGCCTGGCCCGACTGTCCTGAGACCCGCCAGGTTTTCTCTTCCTTTCCCACCTCGCACCCCTCTACTGTCCTGTGCATTCCCCTGCAGGACAAAATATTTGAATCTGGGTAAAATCATTTTTGTGACCTTGAAAAACAAAGAGACAAACAAACTCAGTTGGTCAGCCTGCTGCCTGGACAGATGAGCGCAGCCCGAGGTGCAGCTGTAGGTGGCGGTGCTGGAGAGGTTTATGGGTCCACTGGCATCATTTCCTTTGTCCCTGAAGGCAGCCTTCCCACGTGGCCATCTTGACCTAGGCATCTACACACGTGTGGGTTCTCCCGCCTGCAGATCAGGTCCCTGGGAAAATGGCCTTGATTGCTGCGTCTTGGGAATGGGTCCGATTTGGGATTGGGAATGCCTTGATTCTTGTTTAAAAAAAAAAAAAAAGGCTTTTGAGATACTGCATCCTTAGGAAGTACCAAGGCTTCATTTTTGAATCGTATCTGTAGGAAATATTACCATGGGATTCTGTCTGCCTGTTCTCAGCAACCGTGTAGCGGGTATTACGAACGCCGGTAGGCTGAACTTTAGGAAAGGTCGGGATCCTCTTGAGCCAGTATCAGTTGGAAGGAATGCTGAATTTTCACAGGAAGCGGGAGAGCCGGTGACAGGCTTTTTTTTTTTAAATCAGGATGCTGACATTTTCCTGGAGCGGCAGAGCAGCGGAGACTTTCTGCAGGACAGCAACTCGGAAAGGAGCCCTTCAGGGGCCACCTTCTGGGTTCTTGTGCTTACAGCTTATGTTTGCCAGGCAGAGTCTACGGATGAAAGATGGAGCTATTTAGGGAGTCTCAGTGTTAACATCTGGCAGCTATCATATCTCAAGATAATTTTTCATATTAGGACAATAGGCAGGATTCACCAAAGTGGAAAAAAAAAGGTATGCATTGAAATTAATACACGACATTACTCTTTGTTAAATTTGGAAAACAGAAAAATAACAAATACTTTAAGTGATAATTACTAAATTTTAGAAAGCAGCATGAAATTAGATAATTATAGAAACTAACACATATGGAGACAATATAACCAAACATTTTAAAACTGTCAATTTTTTTATAAATGTAATAATGCAGAAATTATCTAGAAAACCATTTATCAAGTGGCAGATTTGAATAATAGAAATTTCATTTTAGAAAGAAAAAAGAAAAGAATCCAAACATTCCATTTATCTTGACTTTAAAAAAATAGTGTCTCTGTATATTTCAGGAAGAGACATTGCTTAAGTGTTTTAAAATTTTCTCTTTCTATACATGCAAGTCCTAGAAGGCTCCAAGAAAAGCTCCCCCTTCCCACCTTTAACTGCTTTAAAATGATATGCCATCCTGGGCACAGCTTCTCTCTGTGAAATGATGTACTTGCTCAAGAAGCTGGGCTGTGTTCTGTCCTCCCCCAGCTCTAGATTTGTCTGGTTATAGAAATCGTATGCTGACTCATGGCCCACATTCATCCCCCACCAATTATTAAAGGAAACGGGACCTGCTTTTGCTGAGTGCAGAGGTGCCCCTCACCCACTCCCACCAGAGAGGGGAGAGGACCCTAGGGGTGCAGACAAGGGTGTTTCTTTCATGGGTCCTAAGACATCCCTGTCCAATCATACCAATACACAGCCCTCTGGAGGCAGAGTGATGAGATTTACCCTCCCCCCCCCCCCCCCCCCCCCCCCCCCTCCCGCCC
>SJXQ01004965.1:455335-538711 GCA_006408695.1 Aepyceros melampus | reverse complement strand
TGCATTTTATTTAATCCATTTTTTAATTGAGGCATAGTTGAGTATGCTAGTTTCAGGGGTATTTTGCATTTTAAAAATCTTACAGTAACATTTCCTAGGGTTTGCTTCTATTTTCTAGCTCTAGCTGGAGAAATGCATTAAAATTAACGCTAGCCCCAGCATAAAGGTACCTCAGTAAAAAACCTTCATTTAGATGCTCTGTATCATAATTTCTGAATACTAATGAATGTTTCTATTTTAGGTTTGCACAACACTACAATATTGATAAAGACGCTGCAGTGGATTATAAGGCTTTCTTGAAGAACCTCAGTTCAAATAATGACTTGAACCTTAAATATAATATAGGAAGTCAAGGTCAGTATTTTTAAAGCACACAGCTAAAAATTTCAATACCTTTCAGTATGGTAGTTCCTCGTCTGTGACCCTGTCCTGAGGAAGTGCTTTAAAATACGGAAAATGCGTTATCCACCAAGACAGTCATGGTATCCTTCTTTGTAAGATGACATAAATGTCTGACAACAGGGAAAGGGTTAAGTGAGTCACAGCTTATCCACATGGTAAACTGTGCAGCCACAAGCAATGATCTTCACAAAGTTAATTATAACTTGGAAAAATGTTATCAGTAAATGATTGGAAAGGAACTCTGAACTATGGATTGTCTTTTAAGTGGTACGTCTCTGGGTATTTGATTCTTTCTGCTACCTCTGTATCTTCAAAAATTACTGATAGTGAACATGTAACTACTCTTTTAATGATGGGACAAATCTTTATACAAAAGGGGAAATAGTTGAGTAGTCTGTGTGGTTATACCAGACACTTAAAGCCAGGCTCATATAGGCATACAGCCTTGAGAAGGAAAAGCTTTCCTCGTGCTGGTGGAAATCCCAGCCTCTGGAACGTAATGCCTGGGGTTGCACAGTTCTGCAGAGAGCAGGGGTTCAGCTCCTCCAGGGTAGACGTATGAAGCATACAGCAGGAGGTGCTCCCTTCCAGGCTCTAGGTTGTTTGAGGCAAGCAGTTTTCTTGCCTCAGGGGTTTGCCACGTGGGACCGGCTCATTCAAGATGGGTTGTCACTGTCTAGATCAACACAAGCGATTCCAGCAAATATGCATGGACTATTTTCTCTGATTCCCTGATCTGCCTGACTAGCAAGCTTAAAAAAAACAACAACTATAAATTCTCAGATTTCAGCCCAGTTTCACTAACCGAGATAATGTATAGCAGACCCCAGGACTCTTACTTTTCAAAGCCTTACTAGTTTGGGGAATTACTAGACAATATGACCTGCCAAGGACCCTTTCATATCCTCTACATTGTGTTAGCTCACCTGCAAGTCACTGTACTAATAGGCCCTTCACTGAGTACAAAGCCAAGTAAAATATTCTTGACTTGAAGAAGTATGTGTGTGTGTGTGTGTAGGTGTATGAACATATATTTACGTTAATAGGATTAGTCCTGTTAATATTTTAATAAGATGGATAAGATAAAGCATGTCACATAAAATAATCTTAAAAAAGCATCTATTTATTGTGCTCTGTGTAGTTACTTTATAAACCTTAACTTTCAATTTTATTTTTCTCAACAGCTTTGTGAGGTGGATATTATTATCCCATATCTTAAGAGGAGAAAACTTGGACTCAGGGGTGTTAAGAGAATTTCCCGAAGTGACATAGCTAGTTTGTGGTAGAGTCAAGATTTTAACTGTTAAGCTCCGACTCTTTGTGACCCCATGGACTATAGGGTCTATGGATTCTCCAGCCCAGAATCCTGGAGTGGGTAGCCATTCCCTTCTCCAGCAGATCTTTCCAACCCAGGGAGAGAACCCAGGTCACCCACACTGCAGGCAGATTCTTTACCAGCTGAGCCACCAGGGAAGCCCAAGAATACTGGAGTGGGTAGCCTACCCCTTCTCCAGCAGATCTTCCTGACCCAAGAATCAAACTGGTGTCTCCTGCACTGCAGGTGGATTTTTTACCAGCTAGCTACCAGGGAATCACTCAGTTCCAAAACAAACTATTTAAATGCCTACAAGAGAAAAACGAAGTGTCATGGCATTCATGGGAGGAAGAAGGATGCCTGATTAAGGGGGCACTGTTGCAGGCTGGGGTTCACGGGATGTGTGTGACGAGCACCAGGGGAGTGAGCACTCTGGGCTAAGTGCCCTTGGGGGTCACATGTTTGGCAGAAGCCTGGGGCTGTGGGATAGGAGGTGGGATCTAGCCTGATTGTAGAGAATGTTCGTCACCGGTAGGTTTATGTGCCTAACTTGGTAATCACAGTAACCGACCTCGTCTCCAGAGTGTTCGTTCAGTGCCAGCCACCAGGCTGAACATGCTCCTGTACTGGGTCTTTTTGTATTTCCTGCAGCCCTGGGAGGCAGGCACTCCCAGTAACAAGTTGAAATAAACAACCAAACTGTTCCTACCACCCAGGAATAACCACTATCAGCATTATTCCTGGCATCTGTTCATACCTCAATATGGAAAAGAGAGACAGCTTTCTAATCCTAGTAATATTATACATCTTTGAATAAAGCTTCTGTTCCACTTTTCAGATTCATTTTGATGACACAAACTATCATTATGTCAGATGGTTTTGCTCTTCTCTATTGAATACATTCTCTTGAAGTGCTTTATTCTCTTTGTCTTCTTCCTCTGTATACACAAGGATCATCTTAGGTCTTTTAGCTACCTCTGTAATTTGATTCTCACTAAGGACCATGTTGCTATGCCTCCTTTATTTATTCGATAATGCTGTTTTCTCTGGCCTACTATATTGTTTTCCTCTCTCACTGTTTTACTCTCTTGTTATTGAACTCTTGTTTTAATGAATTTGTGTTCTTATTAAAATGTTCTGTAAGTAATTCTGTACTTGAATTATGTTTTCTTCCAAGGTAGGAGCCTTGATTTTTTGCATTATATTCCTCTCCTTCTTTCTCTATCCACCATCCTCTTCCCCTAACTTTTTTCTTGTAGAGTTTGTGTCAAAAGAAATTTGGATTGATTGAGCATATTTTTTTCCATTATATTAATACATCTTCAGCTAATCCCAAATAATATTATACTAATTCACATGAAGGGCTTCCCTGGCATCTCAGGGGGCAATGCACGAGACACAGGTTCGTCCTTGGGTTGGGAAGATCCCCTGGAGGAGGAAATGGCAACCCATTCCAGTATTCTTGTCTGAGAGATCCCATGGATGGAGAAGCCTGGCCGGCTACAGTCCATCGGGCTGCAAAACTTCGGACATGACTTAGTGGCTAAATAACAACAAAAAACAACTCATGTGAGTTATAAGAACTTTAAGCAGTATTTTCTGGATTCTTCTGTCCTATCCTTTGTTATATTGCTGTCATATATCATACTTTACATACACCATAAACACAGGCAAGCTATGCAGCTAGGCCAAAAAGAAAGAAGAAAAAAAAAAAAGCAAAAC
The DNA here is from genome assembly GCA_006408695.1 of Aepyceros melampus. NCBI lineage: Eukaryota > Metazoa > Chordata > Mammalia > Artiodactyla > Bovidae > Aepyceros > Aepyceros melampus. Next base: position 535,272 of record SJXQ01004965.1, on the reverse strand, counting down.
CAAAAGACTCCTCCGAAACCCAAGGTGCATTCCTCAGCTTCTGTTGTTCTGCTGAGATTTCCTGTCTGTTCATTCATTAGCACTATATTGTCCTTCATATTCTCAAACACTGTTACTTTAGCATTTGTAAATACTTAAAGTTTTTTAACTGCTAATTTCAACATCTAGGTCATGTCACGATTTGGTCTTTACTGATTTCCTTTTTAACAATGTGGGTCATAGTGTCCTATGATTTTTTGTTTGTTTTTTGTCTGTGTCTAGTAATTTTGGAAAGTATCCTAGATACAGTAAATTTTGCCTTGGAGAGACTATGACTTGTATTCTGTTCCTCCGAAGAACTCAGGTGTTTGTTTTGGTAGCCAGTTTACCTTAGTGAAAGTGAAGTCACTCAGTCGTGTCCGACTCTTTGTGACCCGTGGACTGTAACCCACCAGGCTCCTCCGTCCATGGAATTCTCCAGGCAAGAATACTGGAGTGGGTTGCCATTTGAAGACTAAACTCTGTCTTCCCCGAGGGGGTTAACACGGGAAATCTGTGTTCTGCTGTTTCGGGCTTCGCTGGGTGCCTTTTTTCTGCTTTGCACATCTGTAGTTTCTAGTGTTAGCCAGAGATTTTGGCAGGTTTTATTCATAGGCTTTGGAGATTCTCTTCTATCCCTTTTTCCTTTATTTTTGTGCTTTCCTTCTTTACTTTCTAGTCACTGTGATGTCCTGAATTCTCTTTTTTTGATTCCTAAGACCAGAAAGATCCTGGATTTATAGCCAAACTCTAGCCACTTAGCATAATGTTCCAGCCAAGGCCTGCCCTCAGGCAAAAAGCCAAGGAAACAAGAAACTCAATGAGTTATTTTTCCATTCTCCAAGTGTTGACTCCAGTTTATGTCATTTGCTTTCCAATGCCTTCAGAGAGTTTTTTGCATATATCTTGGCCGGAGTTTGTCATTGTTGTCTGCTGGGAGGGTTGCTTCAGTACGAGCCAATCCACCATGACAGGAAGCAAAACTTTCTGGCTGCCCATATTAAGTTTCTTCTTGCTTAAGTTTATCATAGTGTAAATTTTGGGGGGAAAAATTGGAAGGGGGCAGTATAAATGCACAGTGAAAATTTCATGTTAAACTTATAGTTTATATTTTATACAAACTATGGAAAAGTTATATTTACAGTTATAAAGCTATTTTAAATTTATTTATTTATTTGCTTTGCTGATTTTTACCCTTTTTCCTTTTGCTTATTTTATTAAGTATTGTAAGAAAGGCATCTCCAGTGCATACATTTACAGTGACCCACTTCTGCACGTAGAACAATGTTTATCTTCTACTAATGTTTCAAATTTCTGGATTTGCTGCTTTTGTTCTTAGTAAGCCGTTGTCATCTTGCTTATCAAAAACACCATCCATTTGAGCACACGAGGAAAGGACCCTGGGGTATGAGTTCCTTTTTCCTGCACCTGCGACGTACCTAGCTACCCACTTCAGTTGTTTGCATTTCCTCTCTATTCCATTTCGAGTCAACCGGAATCCTTCACAGGAAGTTTTGGGAAAATCAGGAGGGGGCAGGAATGGTTAAGCTGCAGAGAAGAGGGAAAGCTGCTCTGACTGAAGTGAGAGAGGAGCCAGTGGACGCGGCACAGCTGAGCTTGGCCGCCCCCTTTCGTGGCATCCAGAGCGGCTCAGCCCACCTCCCGCATACTGTCCTGCGTGTAGAAAAGTCCCCCACAATGCGTGGCTGCAATGGATGAACTTCCTGCTGTGTGAGCCCCACTTAGAGTAGCAGCAGCCCCCCAGGGCGGAGCGAGCGCAGGAAGAGGCATCGGAAAGCAGGAGGGAGACCGGCCTGGCTCCCCACCCCTCAGTGAGCGAGGCCCTTGCAGCTTCCATGTTCCGAGAGCCCACGTTTCAGGCACTCGGCATGCTGGAACCACAGAACTCCAGACTGTGTTCTAAAGGACTGGCTTTGTATTTTATCGTGTAGCCACCGGGATCCACTAGAGGAGACTTCCTTTTTTTTCTTTTACTTTTCTTCTCTTTTTTCTGTTTCTTTCTTTCTTTTTCTTTGTGTGTGTGTGTGTGTGTGTGTGTGTGTGTGAGGTAGAAAATGGAATTCCAGATGACTAGCAGTTTGTTAACTGCAGCTGAGTAGTTATAAGTGTGCTTAATTTGAGTGGCGCTTATTTGCAGACATTTTAGGAAATAAATCTGGGAAACCATTTGTGATTCTCTTCAGTCGACTTTGAGAAAGAAAACAGCTATATCTTAGATTTATTTTATTCTCTTTTATTATAAAAGTAATACATGCTTGTCGCGAAAAGGCCAGAAAGCACACAAACACAAACTCCCACTTCCCTATAATCCTGCCGCTGTGTTCTCTTGGTGTATTATCCTCTCAGGTCTTATTTCTGATGCATAGATGGATGGATGCATGACAGGAAAATACACAAAATAAGTGTTGAAGTGAAAATTAAATTATGATAAATTGTCTTTTCTTTCAATCATGAAACAGTTTCAAGGAAGACTTTTTGCATTCATAGTTTAGACAGGCCCTTTGTTTTTAATATCTGTGAACCATAATTTATAAAACCAATCTTCCACTAGTGGGTATTTAAGCTGTTGCATTTCCCCCCTGCTTATAAACAGTACAGAACATATCCTTGCACACATGCCTCTGTCCTGTTTTTCCTCTAGTATAAGGTTCTAGAAGGGAATTTGAGAATACTCAAGTACCAGGTTTTCTGCATACAAGCCAAAACTGATTTTTTCTTTGTCATTTGCCTTAATCCCTGCCTATTTGACAAGTAGGAAAAAATTAACTGGTGCTGATTAGACCTTTTAAATTACGAATGAGTCTGAGCAGTTTTTCATACCTTGCTTGGCTTTTTAAAAGTTCTTTTTAAAAAATGTCAATTATATGTTTAAACCTTAGTCTATTGTGTGATTGGAGATTTATATTTATCTTACTGATTCATGAGAGCTACTCATATATTGTGGAAATTGAGTTGTATTTCTCACGTATATTAACAATAGTTTTTCCCAGTCATTTTTCTTTCATTGTCACCTGTGTGTTTTTTTAACCAAATCAAAATTAAATATTTGTGTCGTCAGGACTCTCCGTTGTTTACATGACTTCTGGCTCTGATGCGTGCTCTGGAAAGGATTTCTCACCCAGTGATTACATATTACATGATATTCAGCTTAACTTTCTTCTACTACTTTTCTGGTTTTATTAGTCTACTTAGTGTACATTTGCTCTGTCTAGATCTACCCTAGATAAGATGGCAAGTAGATTAATTTTATTTTTTTCTAAAATGTCTAATAATTCTGATAGCACTCATTATACATGTTTATGTTTTGGTTTATTTGAGTCTTAATCTTTAACATGCAGGTGATGATGAAAAGGAAGTACTTAATACTTGAATGTATGTTTGACAGTCTTTATAAACTGAAATTCTTTTGTTTTAATAGAGGTCCTGTGGGAGAATCAACGAGTCAAAAGTTCCAAAAGAGAAGAACCCCCCAGTTCTGCTGTATCTGACAATATCTGGGAAAACTACTCCTTGGATGAAATTGAGACGGCCTTTTGCCTAGAGGTAAGATTGTTTTCCCAGTGCCAGGGTTGTCTAAACTGTGAACCAAGAAAGTGAACAGCTCTGGAAAACTACCAGCCTAGACACTGTCTCTAAACTGTGTTTGGAACCTGCCTCTATCTCCCGGAACACTGAGACCTCCGCAAAGAAAAATGCATGGATAATAATGGCCTCGATGAGAGACTGATTCTCAGCACTGCCTTGGTGCCACTCACGCTCTAAATCTAACAAGAAATATTTAGACCTATATACAGACATGATACAACTTTGCTGAGTGAAATAATGGAGAGCCTGAACAGATGAAGAGGTCTTTTCTAGTTCTTGGACGGGAAGATTTAGTATTAGCACACGGTCTCTCTACATCCGGGTGTGTATACTTGTATATGTACACACATATACATACATAGTTTTTGTTATTCTGAAAAGTTACAATAGAGGGCTTATGCTGTCACATATATAACATTTTATAAAGGTATAATAATTAAGACAATATGGCAATGGTACAGCAGTGAACATTCAAATTGAATTAAAACAACAATTGGTTAATGGACTGATATTGATATATGAATTCAGCACACAATGTGCGGCCTTCTAGTAGAGTGTGATAGAGACAAGGGAGGAGAATATTCATAATTATTATTGAGATAATTCCCTAGACAGTCATCTGGGGAGCAAAGCTTGGAACCTTCCACTCTCCACACCAAAATAAATTCTATATGCACCAACTATTTAAGTTTAAAAATAAAAAATGTGAGTGAAAATTTTTAATCTTGAAATTTAGACGTTTAAGCATGAAATAAAGCCCCCAAATCATTAAAGACAAAGATGGATAAATTTGTCTTAAAATGAAAAAGCATTTGTACAGCAAAAGTTTGCATAAGCAAACGATAAACTTGGCAAAGCATGTGCCACATAACTGACACATAAATAATAACTGTTCCTAACACATGTAGAACTTTTTATAAATTATTAATTTACAATTTTCAGCAGAAAAATGTCAATGAGAAAAAATTAACAAAAGCCAATATAGATTAAGGGCATTGGAGGAAGGGACACATGAATATTCCATTGGGAGATTAGTAAAAACTTGTTTTCCTTGGTTGTTGTTAATGAATTTATTGTTTTCATGAAAACACGGCCATTCTGAAACACATGACCGTTATGAAAAGATGTAAGCAATTCTGAAAAGTATAAAGAAGAAAGTAATAAATTAAATTACCACCCAGAAATAATCGAAGGCAACATTTGGTGAATATAATTCTAGGCCTGTCTTTATATATTAATAGAAGGATGGCTGCATCAGTGGGTGGGTGGGTGGATACACCGAGAGAAATAATTTTATAAGAAGAGAATCATGCTCCTCTTTACAAATAAGGCATATTTAATTTAAATTTCTTTGAGTTTACCAGAAGTGAAAAAAAAAATCATCACCGCTCGTGGGGTTTTCGGAGAAGGCAATGGCAACCCACTGCAGTACTCTCACCTGGAAAATTCCATGGACGGAGGAGCCTGGTAGGCTGCAGTCCATAGGGTCGCTAAGAGTCGGACATGACTGAGTGACTTCCCTTTCACTTTCCCTTTCACTTTCCCTTTCATGCATTGGAGAAGGAAATGGCAACCCACTCCAGTATTCTTGCCTGGAGAATCCCAGGGACGGGGGAACCGGGTGGGCTGCTGTCTGTGGGGTTGCACAGAGTCAGACACGACTGAAGCGACTTAGCAGCAGCAGCGTGGGGTTTTCTCAGCAAGAATACTGGAGTGGTTTGCCATTCCCTCTTTTAAGTGGACCATGTTTTGTCAGAACTCTCCTCTGTGACCCGTCCATCTTGGGTGGTCCTCTATGGCATGGCTCATAGCTTCATTGAGTTACGTAAGCCCCTTCACCGCAACAAGGCTGTGATACCACTCTAATGGCAGAAAGTGAAGAGGAACTAAAGAGCCTCTTGATGAGGGTGAAAGAGGAGAGTGAAAAAGCTGGCTTAAAACTCAGCACTCAAAAAACTAAGATTATGGCATCCGGTCCATCACTTCATGGCAAGAAGAAGGGGAAAAAGTGGAAACAGTGACAGGTTTTCTTTTTGGAGGCTCCAAAATCACTGTGGACAGTGACTGCAGCCATGTAATTAAAAGATGCTTGCTCCTTGAAAGGAAAGCTATGACAAAGCTAGACGGCATTTTTAAAAAGTGGAGACATCACTTTGCCAACATAAGGTCTGTCTAGTCAAAGCTGTGATTTTTCCAATAGTCATGTATGGATGTGAGAGTTGGACCATAAAGAAGGCTGAGCTCTGAAGAATTGATGCTTTCGAATTGTGATGCTTGAGAAGACTCTTAGAGTCCCCTGGACAGCAAGGAGATCAAATCAGTTGATTTCTAAAGGAAATCAACCCTGACGGTTCATTGGAAGGGCTGATGTTGAAGCTGAAGCTCCAATACTATGGCTATCTGATGAAAAGAGCTGACTCATTGGAAAAGATCCTGATGCTGGGACAGCTTGAAGGCAGGAGAAGGAGGTGACCGAGGATGAGATGGTTGGGTAGCATCACTGACTTAGTGGACATGAATTTGAGCAAACTCTGGGAGATAGTGATGGACAGGGAAATCTGGCACGCTGAAAGAGTTGGACATGACTGAGCATCTGAACAGCAACAAAAAATGGGGCTGCTTCTGTGCCAGTAGTGTTATAAATGTCCCTCAGGTTTTCAGGCCTCATGGCAACTCTAGAAGCTAGATACCATTATCATCCTGGTTTCAAGCTGAGGAGACTGAAGCTTGAGGAGGTTTAACAACCTGCCCAGGTTACCCTGCCAGAGACTCTCGGGCCCAGGTCCTCTTCATGACGCAGTCCTCAAGTGAAGCCAAAGATATTTCTGGACTGTGGATATTTCTTTGCCACAAGAAATATTCGGTCCCAAGAAGGACTTTGAGACAAGAAAAAAGATTAAGAAAGCCGTGAAGAGTTGGAGAAATGACGGTGTTTTGAAGGATGTCTCAGTTACAGACAGCAAGGGCTGGCTCTGCTGGGAAACTCCTCGAGACTGGCACTTCCTGTGTTTCTTCCACCCTCCCTCCCATCTCACAATTTTTTTGCTGTTTGTATTTTGTTCTTAGAGTTTATAATATTTACATTCTGTCCTGTTACCATAATTCCCCCAGTTGTTTCACCCTCATTTTATATCTGCATGAATTCAGGACGTATCGCTCTCCTGCAGCGCTCCCCTTGCTTATCCCTTTCAGAGTACTTTATTTTGATTTATTCTGGATTGGCTGGATTTCATTGTCAAGCAATTCCCTCAAGAAAGGCTCATGGGTGCTTTATTCCCTTTGTTTTTTTTTCATACTCTCTCTCTCTCTCTTTTTATTTGAACAACAACTTGGCTGGATATAATTCTGCCACCATTCTTTCTTTTACTCAAAATGTTGTTTTTCTACAATGTCTTTTGGCACTGGGTGTTCTAGAGAAGAACCCTGAGGTCAATGGATTTTTTTTTCCCCTTCTTGTAGATAATTTTTTTTTTCCTACCATGATGCCGAAAGTATTTTTCCTTGATCCTTGAAATGAAAAAGCAAAACTAAGCTATCTTGGCATGGAACATTTTGTCGGTTTCCTGGAACGCAGTATATTCTTTTGATGAATGAAGATTCAGTTCCTCATTCCAGGAAACATTTCCCTGTGTCATGTCACGAATACCTCCTCCCTGCATCCTCCCTACCCCCTCCTGTCTTCCTTGCATATTTTTTTCTTTGCTTCAGTGGTCTCCCCACTTATCCTTACATTGGGCCATCTTTGTCTATCCTTGATAATAATCAACCTCTCTTAGTATGCCATCATCTTTATTTTTCCTCTGCTTTCACTGAGATTCTGTCAAGCCATTCCTGCTTTTTTTGGCTTGCGAGATCTTAGTTCCTCAACCAGAGGCTGAACTCAGGGCCTTGGCTGTGAAAGTGCTGAGCCCTAACCCCTGGACTGCCAGGGAATTACCAAGCCATTCCTTTGGCATTCATTTTAATTTCAGCCTTGCCTTTTATTCTTGCTGTTCCTAATTTGTTATTAATTCCTTAGTAACGTTTTTGTTTTCTATTTTTTTCCCATTGTTTTATCATCTTCAAGCTTTTCTTGTAATGAATTTGTATTCTTTCTTAGCTCCTTTTTATCGTATGAAAGCCTCGCTGGTGATATAGGTATATATTTTGCTGATGTGTTTTCTTACAGATTGGGTTGTCTTCTGCTTGACGTTTGTTTCTTTTCTGTAGAGTGTTTGCACAGTTGCAAAGCCATCCATTTCATCCCATTTGCGCTTAGCTTGAGATCCACTCGTACTGTGGATGTAGTCCTATTTTCACTGCTGTACATTTTTCCATTAGCTACATATACACAAATGACAGACTGCTGTGCTTGGGCATTCGGGTGGCTTCTGGTTTTGTGCTAATCCAACTGACGCCACTGTGAGTGGTTGCCTACATATCTTCTGGTGTGTGTAGGCCAAAGTTTCTGGTGTGTATGTGCAGAGGGAATGATGCCCAGGCATTCCTTGCTAGGTTGTAGGGAACACATTCTCATCCTTCACTGGCAGTATCCAATTCAGAATACCAATTTGCACTCACATTGGGAGCATAAGAGAGTCCCTATTGTCCCATGTACTCACCAACACTTGAAGTCATTAGTTTTTTACATTTTTATAAGTCTGATGATATTTAAATGGCATTTCAGCAATAATTTAATTTTATTTCTCTTTTTACTGATGTGTCAAACAGCTTTTCACACTTTAAAACCTTTCTTCAGAACACTTTTGGTAAAACTATATCCATTTTTAACAAATATTTATTGAGTGCCTGTGTGCCTGCTAAGTTGCTTTAGTCATGTCTGATTCTTTGCAACCCCATGGGCTGCAGCCCTCCAGGCTCCTCTGTCCATGGGATTCTCCAGGTAAGAATGCTAGAGTGGGTTGCCATGCCTTCCTCCAGGGGATCTTTCCAACCTAGGGGTCAAACCGGCATCTCTTACATCTCCTGCATTGAGAGGCACGTTCTTTACCACCAGTGCCACCTGGGAACCTCCTGTTGAGTGCCTACCACTTGCCAAATTGTGATTCATTTTAGATCATTATTAGTGAACAAAACAGGCACAACCTTGGCTTTCATGGAGATTGCATGACCATATATCAGGGAGAGAGGTGTTAAGCAAATACACATTTACAAATATCATTTTCCTATGGTGGTGTGACTAAAACAGACGGGGTGTCATGAGAGAGAGAGTAATGAGGATCTCATCTCAACTGGGGATCAGGGAAACACTTATAAAAACACTTGTAAAAAACCAAAATAAGTGTACCTTTTGTTTGTCTGTCAATACTGTGATGGTTGCCTTGTGTTGTTTCAAAACATAGTGCAGATACACACTAGTTCTTATGGGAGAAGTTTCATGACATGTTGTTAAATGAAAAAAACAATTGTTAAAACTGAAAGTGTGATATGGTCCCATTGTTGTAAAACTGTAATATACTCTTATGTGATCATGTTGGAGTTTTTGGAATACCGTATGAAAACCTGTGGGTTGTGAGACTTCCAGGTATCTTTATGGCCTTGTTTATACTTTGCTGAATTGCTTGCATTTTTTCTTTTGTTTCTTTATGAACAGTAACGATGAAAATTCCAAAAAAGTTCGACATGTTGCAAAGACATGACTTCTGTTTCATTCCTAGGCTTTTTTCCCCTAAACGCTCTTGATTTTGTCAAAACACTTTCCTTGGAAAAAACCATATTGGAAACTGAATGTCATTAAGATAACAAAATCGGATTTCATTAATCCAGTAAATATGCCGAGACCAGACTCTACCTCTGGCTTCGGCTTCTCTCCACAAGTTTTCTCCCAGGCAGCCCCCTCTCCCTGAGAGAGAGAAGGGTGCATTTAGCCACATTTTGGGTTAATTTTATGCAGCTCTAAGGAGCTTAGACCCTGGGAGTCTCTAGATTCTTTTAAAGATTCCGCCCTTAGTTTTCCGATATTCCTGTGCACCCTGAGGAATTCTTAATGAATGTGCTTTTTCTTTGTTTAGTGGATAGAGATCCTTGTATGTATGTATGTTTCCATGTTCCAGCAGCTTTTTTAAAAAAAAATATTTTTTTTGGCCATGCCACATGGCATGTGGGGATCTTAATTCCCAGACCAGGGATCGAGAAATACAGCTTTTAAAAACATTGCTTTCTACACCGAGTTGATGGTTCTTTTGTTTATCTTCTTATCACAGTTAGCAGGAAAAAGTGAATTCATACAAAGTGGAGAGGGTTGGAAATATTGAAGAATATTGTTATTACTCAATAATAAAAGCAGGAAAACCTTTGGAAATAAAACCAATCTTCACAGCATTTTTATGAGTCATATAAAAATCAGTGGTTAACCTACTTTACTGCATTTTAGAAGTCCCATAAGCAAAGCTCATTCACCCTGATTCTTTGTAATTCCCCATGAAAAAAACAAGGATAATTAAAGAAATGTCCAATGTGTACAAGGTTTATGAAATTCTTATATTAACGATTTCCCTTACAGTAAAAGCAACTTATATTTTTAATAAGATGCTACCAGCTTTTTGTTTGATTGACCTGACTTAATCAGGAGCAGCCTAGCATGGGCTCACAGTAAGGATGGCTTGCAAGTATATTAAGGAAGATGTATCAAACTGGCAGATCCACCAAGTATTTTTAGCACTGAAATTTGAGTTAGAGCTATTATATGTGCTGTTTTCCCCCAAGAAACTTGTCTGCCTTGTCAGTTGAATAGCTGTGGCTGGGGATACTGTTTTGTAGTAAGCTCATCAATTAAACATTTGAAGTTCAGTACATGCCATAGTAACCTTTTTGATCAGTTTTGGGAAGGAAAATGTGAAGAGGTTTTGGTGAAAATAAAGTGGTTGGATGGCTCTGCGCCACTGATTTCTGTGAATGCCGCACTCTAATTTTAATTCACCGCAGCTTTCCAAGTGCTATGAAAAGGTTGAAAAGGCCCTGAGTGCAGGGGACCCCTGCACAAGTGGATATGTATCTTTGAATTACCTAAAGATTGTCCTCGACACGTTTGTATCCCGATTACCAAGAAGAATTTTCATCCAGCTAATGAAAAGGTAAGAGTCCCATTGTTTCCTTGACATCTTTCTCCCCAGACGTCAATCGTGAGAATAAGGAACAGCTTCATTTATATTTTATTAATGCTTTAGACTTTTTTTTGCCACTGAAAATTTCAAACACATGCAAAAGTAAAGAGGATAGCGCGCTGAACCTGCGAATGCGCCCACCACCCGTCCCAAACACTCCACCCCTGGCCAGTCATCTCATCCCTACCCTGGCCCACCTCCCTCTGCCTCAGATATTTCTGAAGCAAATACCAGACATCATATTTCATTGAAAAGATCTCACTATGTCTCTTGATAAGAACTTTTGTAAGAAACATGGAGCAAATACTGTTTCACACTTAATTATCAATAATATTAATAAACATCCAGTCAGGGTTCAGATTTAACTGATTGTCTCCCATTTTCTTTCATAAGGAATTTAATCTGTACATTGTGATCTGCCACAGTTCATTTTTAATCTGTAGAGACCCTCTCCATTTGTTTATTTTTTTCCTCCTTAAGATGCATTCATAGAAAAGGTCTGGGTTGTTTGCTATGTGGAGTTTCTTAGAATCGGAACCTGACTGATTGCAACCCACAGTGGCGTGTAACCTGCTCTCCTGTCTCCCTCCCTGCACCCCCTGGCCCTGAATTGGCAGATACACAGATCCAGGTTCAATTCTGGGGGCAAGAGTGCTTCACAGGTGGTAGCAAGCATGCATGCGCTGCTCATCCTTCTTCTTGTGATGTCAGCAGCTGTGCTGATCATCCCTGTACCCATCAGATCACTGGGGATTGTGAAGGGGTGACACGCTGTGTGTCTCCTTTCTCCTTTTCTCACCCGGAGTGCTTCTGTAATGAGAGCTTCCCCTCTCCCACCGTCTGGTAACCGTGAGACACAGTGTAAGAGAGGCAGCAGCTCCTTGGTTCTTTCCCTTCGCTTACTGCTTTTCAAAATAATGAATTGTGTTCCCAGCATCCTCTAGAAGTGAGCAATGAGTGATTCTTCTTTAAAAAAATATATGATTATGAACTCATGAGTGTTGACATATTTGGTGTGTTTCAATTTATTAGAGTTATTATTCCCCTCCATACTCAGCTTGCCCTGTCTTGGCCAGGGGAGCCTTTTCGTGTTGGCTGTGAGTCCTGCTGAGTGACCCTCGTAAGTCCTTGGGTAGCACTTCTTGGTGTCACGGAATGCCCCAGGCCCTTCTGGGGCATCTCTTGCCCACACTTGGAGTCAACCATTTCTCCCAGGACTCCTTTTCCTTTCAGTTGGAAGTGGAATATATAGACCGACCTCTGGGTGAGGAATACTGTCTTTGGTTTACCCGGCTTTCTGTCCAGGTAACTAGAAATCCTTTTCTCTGGGGATGTAGGGTTGGGGCTGATGGAAGCTTGTCCTGCGAAACTCTGAATCATTGGAGGGCACCTCGGGGTTACCCGGAAAGGAGAGGCATGGGAGACAGAGAACGGAAAAGCAGTACGGATCTAGACCACAGCGCTTCCTTCCCTTCTCAGCACCCTGTGTGTCACCGCCACTTAAGTCCTTAGGTTCCTTTTAGCTCTGCATGCATTTTTTGTTTAATCAGTCAGTCACCAAGCAATTCCTGAGCACTTGCCTAGGAACTCACTAGGGACTAAGAAAGGCATGATCCCTGCCCTTGAAGAGCTTTACCTGCTGGCAGGGAGACTGATGTCAACAAACACACACGGAATGAAATAAAATGTGCAGTGTGATGAAGGCTCCAGGGCTTCCCTGTGAGCTCAGTTGGTCAAGAATCTGCCAGCAATGCAGGAGACCCCGATTTGATTCCTGGGTTGGAAAGATCCCCTGGAGAAGGGATAGGCTACCCACTCCAGAGTTCTTGGGCTTCCCTGGTGGTTCAGCTGGTAAAGAATCCGCCCACAATGCAGGAGACCTGGGTTCGATCCCTGTCTTAGGAAGATCCCCTGGAGAAGGGAAGGGCTACCCACTCCAGCATTCTGGCCTGGAGAATCCCATGGACTCTGCAGTTCATGGGGTTGCAGAGTCGGACACGACTGAGCGAGGTATATGAAGGCCGTGGAGAGGTTGGCAAAGACATAACGGAGGATAACGGGAACTCAGACCATTCTAGAGTGGCTGGCCTGGAGGGGCCTCTCTGAACGAGTGAGGTCAGGGAGAGCAGCCCAGGGCAGAGCCTCCTGGGCGGGGCCAAGGCCCTGTTGGGAGGCTGCCCCAGGAGCCCTGTTCTGGGGACTCGCAGAAGCCAGTGCCTGGAGCCCCGTTGACAAGAGAGCAAGGGGCGGAGACCTGCAGCAGAGGCAGGTGGGGCCGGCTGGGACTGGGGCTCGTGGTAAGCAAGGGGCTGCAGACAGGCTCTGTGGGGGATTCCACCTAGAGGCCCCAGCTTCAGGCACACGGCTTCCTCCTTGGCCGGCACCTTCTTTCCTCAGAATGTACTTCTAAAAGTCTCATTCACCCGCAGTGTGAACGCTTTCCCGAATTTTTATAAGAATTGCCAAGAATTGTTTTTTTGGAAGATGGCAGTGACTTACATTGCTGTCAACGCGGTGTGAGGGTTCCGGTTTCATATTCTTTTCAGTGCTTATATTAACATTGTATTAAAATATTGATGACCTAAGAGGTGTAAAACAGTAACCCCCTTATTGCTTTATGTCTCTTGGAGGGATTGTTGAGGTTGGACGTTCCATGAGCCCAGAATGCCCTTCAGGCCCTAATTGGTCAATGGCCCCACGGATGGTTTTTCAAATCATTTTCATCACCTGTTTAATAATTTTTTATAATTATTTCATTATTCACAGAGAACGCTTTTCTGTCATGGGTGCTGCAGCTGTTTCTCCCAGCTTGCTGTTGCCCTTTCACTGTGACTCCTCCTCGTTTAGAAGTTTATACTTTCACATCATCAGACGCACTAATCTTTGCCCTTTGCGACGTCTTCTGTTGCTCCTACCAGTTACCATTCTTATCTAGGCTTGATACAAACTCGTTTCTACCCTGCTTGTTTTTCCATTTCTTTGAACACAAAACACTTCTGTCCCTCCTGAAATAAGGTGGGTGTCTCAACTAAGATATTTTTTTCCAAACAGATAATTTGTTTACACCACCACTCTTTATGTAATCCTTTCCCTCCTGTTGTTTTTAATGTCCACGTTGTGCCACTAACTCTGTCCATATTTGGTTTAATATGTGTTTCTGTATTCTATCCCGCCAGTCTATAGATTTCTCTTGTGCCGGGACATTTCTGTCCAAGGTTCTGTCTACAGCTGGCCATCCGACAGCCCTCATGCTCTCTGTTAAATCTGGGAGAGCACACGGAGGCGCCTGCACTATCACGGTTCTGTGTTTCTCATCGGTTTCTTGAGGTTACATAGTGACTGTTGAAGGACTTACCCCTGATTATGTTGCCTTCTAAGCTAAGAAGGGAGAATCTGCTTCTGCCATTAAAGCAGTGGCCTCCGAAGAGTGAATGAGAAGAGGGACTAGTGTTCCCGGCAGGTGGCTCTGGGGTGGCCCCTCAGGGGTGCTGACCTCTGCTTTCCTGTGCTCTCCTCTCAGGCACCCCAGAAGGTGGTTGGGACACATGATGTTGCTAGAGGGAACTCTTTAATTCCTCTCGATGTTTGTATTCTGAGCATCACAAGAAGCCATGAGTCGTCTTCTAAATTGAGGCTTAGTCTTTTTGTTAACATACCAGGATGTGCCCATGATTGCACTGGACATATTCTGCATGACTTTTGTGTTTAAACAATGATTTAAGGGTTCATTAAGAAACCTGTGCATGACTGTTGACAGCTCTATTTATAATCACCCCAAACTGGAACCAGCCCAAGGTACCTCAGCAGGTGATTGGATCAGCAAGCTGCTTTACATCTACACAATAGACTATTTCTCAGCAACAAGAAGGAAAGAACTGTTGATACCTACACATGGATGACTCTCAGAGACGTGCTGCGTGAAAGAACCCAGTCTCGAAGGTTCCGACCGTAGGAGTCTAGTTATCCGATGGTGGGCGAGAGGAGACCCTCATCACTCCAGCATGAGGGGTGGGGGAGGGCCTGACCCCAGAGGGCCAGCAGCAGGGAGGCTGTGGAGGACGAGGCAGCCCTGGGTCTGTGTGGGGCAGTGGTTCTGTGGATCTCCACGTGTGATAAATCCATGTAAATGTGTACACACAAACCCATTTTTACTGCACTTGAAATTGAGAGATAAAGTTTTAAAACTCATCCCTTTTTTAAGGCAAACAATACAGAAAAGAATAAAGGAGGAAGTAAAATAAAATCTAAACTCTCATGCCCTACAAAGTGATTTCAGAAATTATTCTCCATCACATTTAAGAATGGAAAGACAAAAAATAGGCTTTTTTTTTTAGTTTATTTTTAAAAAATACTCCAGATCTAGGACCTAAATTAAAAACTCTTAACAGCTTGGTAATGAGACATAAAATCTTGATCCAAATAATATGTTAGGGACGTTAAAAGCTATTTTCCATATATGTATTTTAATGTAATGGTAGGCTGTAATTGAACCGATATCTTGACCTTTATTACTAACATGCTGTGCTTTTCATTGTTGCCTAACCTTTTATATAAAATAGATCTATTAAAAACGAAACCAGTGTTTAAATATGAAGAATGAGGTTTGCGGGAGAGTTGAGAGGATGGAATAAATGCTGTGACTTGCACGTTCACCTGAGCCTGGGCTTCTTCCATCCATCATGTGAACAGGTCCCCACTCAGAAGCATCTCCCGGTGAGAAATTTCCCATCCATGCTGGGAACATTAGTAGCCTGGCAGAGCTATGCAAACAAAAAAACAAGCCATTTAGCCCAAATTATATGAAATGTAGAAGCAATACCCTGGGATATATTTTCAGTTATTGCCCAAACCTTTTTAAACCCACACATCTAGGATTTCTTCTATTTGTGTGACATTCTAGAAAAGGCAAAACAGTGGGAATGGAGGAGAGATGGTAATTGCCAGGACTGGGGTGTGGGGCAGTGTGACTCCCGGCGGGCAACACAAGGAGATTCTGGTGTGAGGGAGCTGCTGTCTCTTCGACTGTGGGCTTGTTTGTTTGGAAGTGCACTGGGCAGGGTCCAGGCAGAAAACAAATGGCATATAAGTTTACCGAAGGAACTTTTACCCTGTGAGCGCAGGACGAAATGTGCAATCAGTAGAAGGGAAAGCGTTTCTCTCTCCTAGGTCTAAAGGGGCAAGAGAGGAAGGAGTTAGTGAGAGGAGCAAGAAGGGTGGCTGAAGGAAGGAGCCACCCAGGAGCAGATAAGGCCTTCAGCAGGAGTGTGGCCAGAGCCACGCTCAGCCCAGCTCAGCCCAGGGGAGGGGCTGGTGGTAAGCAGCCTGCTCTCTCCTCTTGCCATCCAGCCTCCTGCTGCCGCCTCCCACTGCCCAGCCCATCTGAGAGCCAGAGGCCCGAGGGGCCGGTTGGAGCAGGTCACCAGAATGCTGTGCAGAGGGGAGGGGGGCAGAGAGTGGATCTGGACAGACATGACTGGCGCTGGCCTTTCTCAGCCTCGGCAACCTTGGAGGGATGAAAGCCCTGGTCCTTTGTAGAGATGAAAGCCTTGTGTCCCCAGGCAGGAGCTGCTCAAAGTCCCCACATGAAATCTAGGATGTTAGTATGAAATATCCATAGCTACATTCGAGATGCCAGGGACTATGTGGATTTGCACATGTGAATGCCATCATCACCTGATTACTTTTGCAATAATCTGGTCAGTTTCTAATACCCAAGTATTGGTAGCGTTTGCATGGGTGGCCAGGTGATTTCAATGAGAAGGTTGTAGAAATCAATCCTTTTCCCACCCCTCATGTCTACACGTTGCCAGTGGCACAGTGTCTACACCTACCCCACAGAAGTGGTATTACTTTTTGTTCAGTCTCTTATGGAGGGTGGAGTCTCCTCCTTGGCCTTTCCTACCATCACAGCCCTTATTCCACGGAGAGCAAGACCAATGTGAGGATTCTGCAGTGACTAAGAATACTTACTCCAGTGATATTTTCTGAGCCTGCAGGAGCAGCCGCGGGCTGAGTTGACGCTCTTACTGAAGCCACTGTGAAGAGGACTTGAGCTCCATCTCATCATTCATTTGCTCAGTCGTGTCCAACTCTTTGCGACTCCGTGGACTGCAGTAGGCCCGGCTTTCCTGTCCACTATCTCCCAGAGTTTGCTCAAACTCACGTCCATTGAGTCGGCTCCATCTACCACCTCCATAAGCCTCTGACCTACTCACCATGCTGGCACTTTGGTTCTTCAGAGATTACCATTAGTCTGGAGCCACTATCTATTCCTCCTGAATGTGAAAAACAAATTTATGTTTCTTCTCGCTAACCCAGAGATGAGTCCCATGTGCTATGAGACCCCCACCTGGTTCCATGGGATGGGAAAGATAGATTGGGAATAACACTGGACTCCCAGCCTCAGAATCCAGAGGGAGCGGGCCTGAGGAAATCAGAGGAGCCCCGGGGCATTTGTAAAGTCTTGAAGTTGTTTCACTGTTGCTGCTGTTTTATGTTTTGGTTTCCTGGCCCGGAGGCATGCAGGATCTTAGCTGCCTGACCAGGAAACAAACCTGTACCCCTGCATTGGAAGGTTAAGGCTCAACCACTAAACTGCCAGGGAAGTCCCCGGAGGCATTTTTAAGAATTAAAAAAACCAGCAATATCCACCTTTGTGACTTTGGTTAATAATGGTTACTGTGTGATTAGCAAAATTATCTGCCGGCTCTATTTTTTGAAAATGACGTTTATTCATGTTGATTATAAAAACTGTACAGGCTCAAACTAGAAAATAGAAAAAAACGATAAAAAAAAATTACCCGTAATTGTAATGGCCAGAGATGGCCACCATTAATATTTCAGTCTATTTCCTTCCAGAATTTTTATGTGTGTGCATGTACACACGCTCCATACATGCTTAACATAGTTGATGCCATATGAGAAATAAATTATGTTGTTTTCTTACAGCATATTACATCAGGAGGATTTTTTTTATGTTGTTAATAAAAAACCTTTGAAATTAATTTTTAACAGCTGCCTAATGTTTTATCAGCCCTTAAATCAAAGGTTTTGAATGCTTCCAAGCTTTACATTCCGATTTGCTAAGATGCCCTTCAGAAAAATGTTGATTTATTCTCAGGAGTGAGGTTCATGAGAGTGCTTTTCACCAGCGTTTAACATTGCTGTGTTTAAATACTTGCTAATTTGATAGGTGAAAGCACAGTGCCTCGTTGTGATTTTGGTTGATATGACCTTGATTGCTGTTGAGTGTGCACATCTTTCATGTTTAACAGTTATATGTACTTCCTTCATGAACAACTGTTTGCTCAGGTCCTTTGACCATTTCCTGTGTTTTAAAAATATTTTGGTCCCATGCAAGTCATATAAAGTTCTTCCTCAAGCGTACAGTCTAATGGGCTTCCCTGGTGGCTCATATGGTTAAGAACCTGCCTGCAATGCGGGGACCTGGGTTCGGTCCCTGGGTTGGGGAGATCCCCTGGAGAAGGGAATGGCAACCCACTCCAGTACTTTTGCCTGGGGAATCCCATGGACAGAGAAGCCTGGCAGGCTACAGTCCATGGGGACACACAGAGTCGGACACGACTGAGTGACTCGCACACGCAGTTCAATGCGTTTGGGCAGCTGTGTGTATTTGGTGGCTACTCCCTTGGTAAATGTATGGGGCGCTTCCATCACCCTGTGTGTGCTCTTGCGCTTTGACAGCAGTCCCTCCCCTGGCCTCGCAGCCCCAGGACCACCGGTCTGCTCTCTGCCACTGTCACTGTAGTTGGGCTGTTTTTCGGCGTTCTCACAAATGGGACATGTGGCCTTTTGTGTTTGACTGCTTTTCCTTTCACGTTCCAAGTTTTAAGATTCATCCATGTTGCTGCGCATCTAATGTTCCCCTAACTTATTGCTGAGTAGAATCCCGTAGTGTTTCCCAATTTGTTGGGAAACATCCCGTAGATATTCCCCAATTTGTTTATCTACTCAGCCGTTGATAGACATCTGGATTGTTTTCAGTTTGGGGACACTGTAGAAAGCGTTGCTATGAACATTCACATACAGGTCTCATTTTGTGTGGACATGTGTTCATTTCTCTTGGGTAAAATACTTCATAGTAAAGTTGCTGGGTTGTATGATGAGTGTGGGCTTTCTGGGTAGCTCAGTGATAAAGAATCTGCCTACCAATACAGGAGACTCAGGTTCGAACCCTGGGTGAAGATCCCCAGGAGAAGGAAATGGCAATCCCCTCACTGTTTGGCCTGGGAAATCGCATGGGCTGCAGAGCCTGGCAGACTACAGTCCAGGGAGTCGGAAAACAGTGGGTACGACTTAGTGACTGAACAGCAACAGCAATGATGAGCGGGTCTTCAGGTTTATGAGGCCCTGCCAACCGCTTGCCAGGGTCACTGCGTCAATTTGTGGTTCCACCGGCAATGTGTGGGAAAGCCAGACGCTTCACTTCCCCGCCGAAGCTTGCTCCTGCCGCTCTTCCTAAGTTGAGCCATTCTCGTTTGTGTAGAGCCATTTCTATTTTTAACTCTCATCTTTCCTGATGACTAATGGTTTTGAGACTCTCTTCGTGTGATTATTGGCCGTCTGTCTCTCTTCTTTCTTTATATGGATGTGCAAATCGTCTGTCTCTTTACAGCATTGTTTCTTTTCCTGTTATCGATCTGTTCATGTCCAGTTGCCCCGCTGTCTCCTGCACTGGCCTATGTGTTCTTCACCACTTGTACTGTTCGTTATGTGTTCCGGGTATTAGCTCTTTGTCACATACGTATTTTTCAAATATTTTCGTTCAGTATGGCTTGCTTTTTCATTTTCTTAACTTGGTCTTTTGAAGTACAGAAGTATTTTTGTTTTGATGAAGTACATTTTATCCATTACAATTTTTATGGGTAATTTTTGGGGAGTTCATTTTCAGAAATCTTTGCCTAACCCAATAGCACAAGGATTTTATCTTGCTTTATCTTTTCTTCTAGAAGTTTAGTGATTTTAGCTCCTATATTTAGGTCCATTTCTAGTTAATTTTTGTGTATGACGTGAGGTCAAGGTGCATTCTGTTCCTGCATAAAAGGCGATCATTTCCCTAATGAATTACTTTGCACCTTTGTCAAAAATTAATTGACCACATACATGTCATATGTTTCTGGACTCTGTCCTCTTCCAGAAGTTGTAAGAATACATCATGAAGCAGTGCCACACGGTTGTCTTGATTACTGTAGCTAAATAATTAAGTCTTGAAATTAAGTTGTGTAAGTCCTCTACACTTGTTCTTTTCTTTCAAAATTGTTTGACTATTCAAGGTGCTTTGCCTTCCTATATATTCATTCAGCTTGTCAATGTGTTCTTTTTTAAAAGAAAGGAAGCAAGTTTGCTAAGATTTTGTAAGTACATTGGGGAGATTTGCCCTTTTCTGAGTGCATTGGGAAGATTTTTTCACTTTAATAATATTCAGTTTTCCATTCCGTGAGCATGGTACATCTTTCTGTTTATTTAGGTCTTTAATTTCCTTAGGCAAGATTTTGTTGTTTACAAGGCTCAGATATTGCACATATTATGTTGTATGTATTCCTAAATATTTTTACCTTTTTGATACTAATATAAATGAATTAAAAATTTTTTCATTTTCTCACTCTTCATGGCTAACACTAACAAATACAATTGATTTTTTTGGTTATTGACTTTACAATACTGTGACCTTACTAAATTCACTGATTAATTTGTTCTAATACTTTTATTGTGGATTCCTTAGTGTTTTCTAAATAGACAGTCATTGTGCCTCTAAGTAAAGGCAAGCTTGCATCTTCTTTTGCAATCTGTATGCCTTTTTTTTTCTTGCCATATGTTACTAGGTAGGACATCATGTATGACAATAAGGACATTAAGTACAATGCTGAGCAAAAGTGGTGGGATTAGACACCCTTGCCTTGTTCCTGACGTTAGGTAGAAACCGTTCCATCTTAAACTGTAGTGATGTTAGCCATGGGTTTCTTGTAGATGCCCTTATTAGGTTAAGGGATTTCCTTTCTATTCCTGTTTTGCTGAATTTTTAAAACTGTGTGTGTTGATTTTTATCAAATGTTTCCCTGCATCTATTCTGATGATCATGTGCTTCTCCATTATTCCATTAATATTGTGAACTACATGGATTGATTTTCAGATGCTAAGCCAATTTTGCATCCTGGGATTAAACCTCACTTGGCCGTGATAGATTATCCCATTTATATACTTTTCAGTTTTATTTGCTAAAATTTGTCAAGGGCTTTTTGGTATCTTTTTTTCATGAGTGATGGTTTGTCTCAAGTTGTCTTTTCTTATAAATGTATTTTGAGAGGGCAGCACTGACCTGGGAAATGTGTTGGGACCTGTTTCCTTCTCCTCTGTTTTCTAACTGGCATTACAACTACTGCTGCCATCACTGTTACTGCTGTACTATTGCTACTATTTTCCTTAAATGTTTGATACAGCTCATCTGCAAAGCCAGTTAGGTTTGACGTTTTCTTTAGGGGACTATTTTGAATTACAAATTCAATTTAAAAAATTAATATAGAACTATTTAAGTTTTCTGTTTCTTCTTGGGTCATTTTTGGTAATTTGTGTTTTTCAACAAATTTCATTTCATCTTGGGTTTCCCTGGTGGCTCAGAAGGTAAAGCGTCTGCCTGCAGTGCGGGAGACCTGGGTTCAATCCCTGGGTCAAAGAGATCCCCTGGAGAAGGAAATGGCAACCCACTCCAGTACTCTCGTCTGGAAAATTCCATGGATGGAGGAGCCTGGTAGGCTTCAGTCCATGGGGTCGCAAAGAGTCAGTCATGACTGAGCAACTTCACTTTCATTTCATCTTAGTTATGTCTGATGCTCTTTTTATTCCTTTCTGAGGAGCCAAGGTCTCCATCTACTATCATTTTTGTTCAGTCTGAAGAATTTCCTTTGTTGAGGAATATGTGTACTGACTCCAAATTGGGAAAGGAGTACGTCAAGGCTGTATATTGTCACCCTGTTTATTTAAATTATATGCAGAGTACATCATGTGAAATGCTGGGCTGGATGAAGCACAAGCTGTAGTCAAGATTGCTGGGAAAAATATCAATAACTTGAGACATGAAGATGACACCATGCTAATGGCAGAAAGTGAAGAAGAATTAAAGAGCCTCTTGATAAAAGTGAGAGAGGAGCATGAAAAAGTTGGCTTAAAACTCAACATTCCGAAAACTAAGATCATGTCATCCAGTCCCATCACTTCATGGCAAATAGATGGAGAAACAATGGAAACAATCAAAGACTTTATTTTGGGGGGCTTAGAAATCACTGCAGATGGTGACTGCAGCCTTGAAATTTAAAGACACTTGCTCCTTGGAAGAAAAGCTATGACCAACCTAGACAACATATTCAAAAGCAGAGACATTGCTTTGCCTTCAAAGGTCCGTCTAGTCAAAGCTGTGGTTTTTCCAGTGTCATGTATGGATGTGAGAGTTGGACTATAATGAGCACTGAAGAATTGATGCTTTTGAGCTGTGGTGTTGGAGAAGACTCTTGAGAGTCCCTTGGACTGCAAGGAGATCCAACTAGTCCATTCTAAAGGAGATCAGTCTGGGTGTTCTTTGGAAGGAGTGATGCTGAAGCTGAAGCTGCAATACTTTGACTGCCTGATGTGAAGAACTGACTCATTGGAAAAGACCCTGATGCTGGGAAAGACTGAAGGTGGGAGGAGAAGGGGACGACAGAGGATGAGATGGTTGGATGACTTCACTGACTCGATGGACATGAGTTTGAGCAAGCTCCGGGAGTTGGTGATGGACAGGGAGGCCTGGTGTGCGGCAGTCCATGGGGTCGCAAAGAGTCGGACATGACTGAGCGACTGAACCGTGATACTAAGGATGGATGCCCTCAGGTTTCTTTTATTTAGAGAAGTCTTTATTCCTCCTGCATCTTGGAATGGTGCTTTCTTAGACTGACGGCTCTGTGTAACTGTTCTTTCTCCCAGCACTTTATTGTTCTGTTCCACTCCTTTTGGTTCCATTGTTTCAAGTGAGAAGTCGCCTGTTAAGCTGTTGTCCTCTTGTATGTGGTGACGTTCTTGTTGCCCTGACTTCTCAGCTTTGTGACTGTGGTGTGCCTTGGCCTGGCGTGTTTCAGGCACCTACTGCTTAGTGTTTATTGAGCATCTTAAGTCTGTAAATGTATATTTTAATCAAATTTTGGGGAAATTTTGGCTCTTATATCCTCAAGATTTTTTTTCCCTACCCTATTCTCTTTTTTCCTTCTGTGACTGTAATTACATGTATGTAAGACTGTCTTACAGCGCCTGGTGGCTCAGAGGTTAAAGCGTCTGCCTCCAGTGCGGGAGACCCGGGTTCGATCCCTGGGTCGGGAAGATCCCCTGGAGAAGGAAATGGCAATCCACTCCAGTATTCTTGCCTGGAGAATCCCATGGACAGAGAAGCCTAGTACATTACAGTCCATGGGGTCGCAAAGGTCGGACACGACTGAGCGACTTCACCTTCACCTAAGACTGTCTTATGTCTTTGAAGCTCTATTCATTTTATAAAGATGTGTGTATTCTGTGTTTGTTATATTTGGTGGTTTTTGTTGATTTTATTTATACTCACTCCTCCCTGTCTTCTCTATTATTTTGTTAATTCCATCAAGTGATTTTTAAAAAATTTCAGGTAGTATTTTCATCATTCTAAAATTTCTGCCTAATTCTTTTTATTATATCCACTTCTGTGTGAGATTTCCTATCTTTTGGCTCCTTTTAGGCATGTTTTCATTTATATCATTGATGATGCTTATAAAATTGCTTTAAAAATTCTTATCTGATAACACCACCATTTGGCTTATTTGGGATTCCTCTCAATTGACTTTGTTTTTCTCCTTACTGATGTTTCATTTTCCTGGTTTTTCATATTCCTGCAATTTTAGATTCTATCTTAGAAAGTTTGAATGTTAAATCATGGAAACTCTAACTTCTGTTATAATTATTTTTCAGTGAGTGTTGTTTCTTTTGTTTTGGTAGGCACTTATCTTAGTTGAACTCAAGCTGCATGTTCTGTTTCTGGGTGGCAGTTGTGATTTTAATTCAGACCTTTTGTGTTTAGCTACACTTTTTAGTAGGTCCTGATCATGTGAGATTCAGAAACCCGCCAGAAATGTGCTGAGACAGAATTTGGGGATCTCCCTCTGGCCCCTTCTTTTTTCCAGGATTTCTCTTTCTCTCTACGTTTATAGTTTATCTGGGCTTATTAATCTTCTACTTTTCTAAGCTACAAAGACCAGTTGTTGTTGTTTTTTTTTCTTTTTTCTACTGGTGCCTTTGCTGTCCCTCATGTTACAGGACCCTAGCCTGGGTTAGATGCACTGAACATATTCTTACAACTCCTCTCTTCTCAGTGTAGATTTCCCACCAGAGTTCACTCCTTAGTCGCTTTTGTGTGACATGCTTAGTTGCTCAGTTTTGTCTGACTCTTTGCAACCTCGTGGACTCCAGGCTCCTCTGTCAAGGGATTCTCCAAGCAAGAATACTGGAGTGGGTAGTCATTCCTTTCCAGGAATGGAACCCTGGTTTCCTGCATTGCAGGCAGATGCTTTACCAGCTGAGCCACCAGAGAAACGCTTACAGTGCTTTCAGGTAGCTGCTTTTGGTATTACACTCGGAGTTCGTTTTGAGTATCTCTAAGAGGATTGATCCGGAAGGATCTTACTCCACCATTACTGGAAGAAGTCAAGTTAATATTTTCATATTAATTTGTAAAGCAGTTTATGTTTTAAAAATATTAACAATTTGTTCTGCATCATCATGAAAGATAACTTTGTAAGTCTATTGTTTGGTTCAAACTTTTAATATTTCTGATATACAGAAATTTATTATTTTGATGTAATTAAATAAGTTTGTGATTTCTTCTCTTGTTTTGTTTAAAAATCCATTGTCATTCAAATACCAGATAAATATACACCTATTTTTCTTTCTTTTTTCCAATGGTCCTAGTTTTTATGTTTAACTTTTTAATCTCTTTTGAGTTTATTTTTCTGTACTATATAGAGTGATATTTTTCCCAAAGAGCAAGGTAATTTCCTAAACAAAATATATGCAGCTGATCATATTTTTAATAGTAGTCACAATGTTTCCAACATAGAAAATTAATTTTTAACTTTTTAATTTTCACCTTTAAATTTGAGGTGAAAATATATAGCATTAGCAAATGTATCAAAATAGTGCTTGAAGTCTGGAAAAGAAAGTTTGAGTAGGAAAAATGAGACTTTGTTTTGTATGTTAATAGCAAGGCATTAAACCACTGTTGCAACCTACTTGTTATACACCTGATGAAATCACTTAGTCAATCAGTCGCTCTCTTTCTCATGACCACATACATGGCGCTAAGAGCAGAAGTAATAACCCATCAAGCATTAGCTGGCATAAAGTAATCATAATTGAAGTGCTGTACCAGTGTTAGCTGCTGCTGATTCTGATACTTAGGTGGTGATAAATGCAATAAAGGATAGAGGCATGGTGCTGCAGGGCAACAGCCCTGCCTAGGGAAATAAGGGGAGGCTTCCTTGAGAGAGTGATGATTAAGTGGAGGCTTGCAGGAGGAGTAGAGTTAACTCCCTAAAGTGTGGGAGATAGTGAGGGGAATGTGGCAGTTAGCAAGGCAGCAGCGAGTCTAAGGAACCTGCGGCAAGAAGAGCACAAGCGCTTTGAAGAACCTAAGGAGCTGGGAGCAAGGGGCAGCATGGTACGGGGTAAAGTCGGAGGTGTGAATAGGGTCAAACTGTGCAGGCTGTGCTTACTGAAGGACTGTAATTTTTGTCCTAAGAGTAATGGGGAGTTGTGGAAAGATTTTAAGCAAAAGAGTGATCACATTTGCATTTCAAAAAGAGCAGACTGATTAAAGTGTGAAAATATTTCAGTGGAAGGCAATAATAGGTACAAGGAGACCAGTGAGATTATCGCAAAGATTCAAGTGAGAAAAGATGGTAGCTTGGCACCACACGAGGATGTATGAATGGATGGACAGTTGGGTGGATGGGTGCAAATGTAAACCTCCACTGAGATGGTAGTACTACAGTTGTGTGTGTGTGTGTGCTAAGTCACTCAGTCATGTTCAACTCTGCAACCCTATGAACTGCAGCCTGCTGGGCTCTTCCTTCCAAGGGATTCTCCAGGCGAGAATACTGGAGTGGATTGCCATGCCCTCCTCCAGGGGATCTTCCCAACTCAGGGACTGAACCTTCGTCTCTGACGTCTGTCTGCATTGGCAGGCAGGCTCTTTACCATGAGCGCCACCTGGGAAGCCCACTACAGTCTCAGGCAACTTAAGTTTGTTTCCCACTGTCCCTTTAAATTTCCTCAGTTGGATTGGTGCTTCTCCCCCTGGATGAAAAGCATGAGCAGACTTTGATTTTTCTGGTTTGTCTCGAATCACACAAACAGCCCCAGCTTACTAGTTGCAATAGTCAAAGCTGTAGACCTGATTTAAATGTGAATCGTATTCCTGGCCCAGTCAGGGCCTGCTGGGGGCACAAAGGGCCTCCTCCCCTCTCTCACTTTGCACTTCTCTTCCTTCCCCATATTGCAGACTTGGTTTCTGACTCCTCCAGGGCAGGAGTGCCCAGAGGAAGAAGAGGATAAAAGGGGAGCAGGAATGTTCGTACTGGACTGGCTCTCCTGTGAGCTGGAAACTGCATTCTCTGGGCCTAGCACGTGTCTTTTGTCTGCAAGTGTTTCCTTTCAGGAGAGCTCTTGCTGAGTCTCTGGGTTTCACACTTGGCTCTCATGTCTGCAGTTCTTTGATGAAGGCAAATGCATCTCCATCTCAGCTGACCACTTACTTCTTCCCTCCTCGGCCCCTGGGAACCTGGAGATAGGGAAGGAAAGCCTCCTTTTACTAAGGTCCGTTCATTCTTCCAAGTGGCCTTCTTGGGCAGGACCTAGATGACCCCGTGTATTTGTGTGTGCTCTCCCGCACGTGGCCCATGTGAGATTCACAGGAGATCCTCCACGTTATTTCCCTGCCGGCTCTGAGAGTAAGCCAGCAGTCTTGCCAACACCCACTCTGCCCACCGCCATTTTTGGTCAACGGCTGAGCAGCTCGTCTCCCGTCTACACGATTTCTGTTCTCTGATACACGGGACCCTCCCTGGCCGGAGCGCCCAGGTAGAACACTTCCTCCCACAAGGCTTGAGACGTGGGTGCACATTGTCCATCCTCTTAACGCTGGGCTTGGGGCTCTCTCAGACATATCTAAAGCTTTTCACCCCAGATTCTCTATCTTATTCCTCTATTTTCTGGACCTAGAAAGTCCCATCTTGGGGCTTTTATTCTGCCTGCCACTCCAATTGAACTCTTCAAGTAATGAATTTGAAAGAATTATTTCAGGAGCATTAGAATTGTAATCTAATCCCTTTGTTTCTCCCTTCAGTGTATGCTACTGCGAACAGAATATAGAGACATGGAGATGTACAGTCAGTTTTTTCCTTGCTTTAAAAAAATCAATTTGCAGTATTATTTTACTAAATTATTTTGTTTACCTTATATACAAAATTTCATATAAATTCACTGCTGCATTTTAGTTCAGTAGTAAACACCTAATGCATGAAGTGTGACAGAAAAGATTGTTTAAAATACTATCTTTGTTTTTTCTAATCCAGATTTGGACTTAAAACCACCACTAAAGTCAATTGGAAGCAATTTTTAACATCATTTTATGAACCTCAATATGAAGCTAGCAATAAAGCTCCCTTGACAAAAAGAAATAGGTATGTAAAAGAAAAAAACACTAAAGTTTGGTTACGCATATCATAATATGAAAAGGTTAGAGAATATTTGAATTACTTTTTCTTCATTTATTGAATGACAAATTAGTCTTCACTGAATAATTACAGACTTTTACATAATAATGTATGCTTAAACTGTAAGGTAGGTATAATTATTATTCCAGCTTCTAGATGGCAAAATAAGACATGAAGGGAGTCTTTACTAGATCCGAGGCTTCATGAGTCATGGAGGCAGGATCGGACCCTAAACGTCCTCCGTGCAGACACCCACCCTGCCAAGACCAGTCTCTGAGCGCCAAGTCTCTTCCTGTAGAACTGGGTATGAACATGTAACTCTTCAGTGTTGTATGGAAAAGAGCAATGGACGCTAACTTGTTTTCCAGCCGCACTCTGCATGGTGCATTATACTGTGGATTATTTGCCTTGAGTACCATCATTTTCATTTTCATTCTAATGTCTATTATACCTTGGGATTTACATTATCACATAACTTGTGGTGGGGGCCCTGAAACATAAAAACCACTTAATAATATGACATTTTAGCATTTACACTCTTACTCCGGGAACTCTTTTGTTTGTGTTGATGTGCACCCTGTATTGATTGCCCGATATGAGTCTTAAAGAAAAAAAAAAAAAACAGCCTTTATAACCTCAGCACGTTCATTGATAGCACTACGCTCTATTGTAAAGTGAAATATACCACAGGGTTAATTCCCATTTCACTAGCTCCAATCCCTGTCTCAGGGTTTGTGAATATTTAATGAACTGCCCTGCTCACCAGCCTTCCAGGTATTCAGAGCCCCTCGCCCCGACCACCGGCCCCCGTGCACGCAGTGCTGTGAGTTCGTTTCTTAAGTGAAGTTACTTCTGTTTCTTTATAGTTTTCTTGTCCCACAGCACCTTGTTCAGGACTGTACAAATTAACCTGTGAACTTTATTTACTTTAAAAGAGTAGTTCTCAACTGGGGACCGTCTTGGCCCCCCAGGAGACATTTCGCCAACGTCATGGGTCATGTTTGGTTGTCCCAGCTGGGGCAGGGGTGCTACCACTCTCCACTGGATGCAGCCCAGAGATGCTGCTAAACATCCCTCAGTGCACAGCATGGGACCTCCTCCACCCCCTCTCCCCTCCTACCCCCACAACAAAGAACTGTCCGGCCCCAGCGTCAATGGTACTGTGGGAGATAAAACTGATGCAAACATACCCATTCATGCCAGTGTCTGTGGTCTTCAGAAAAGCCAGATTCCAAGTCACACGAAGAACTCAGACCCAGCATTTCTGCTACTTCCTATGTTCCGTAAAAGTGGTGGCAGGGGTGTGTGTGTTTGTATGTTCTCGTACAACTGGAAAAAGCTAAGACGGCCATACAGATGCAGCAGGGAACTCCCCTAAATCTGATCTGAGAGGTGTTCAGAGCCAGTCTGATTCACTGCCATTCTTTATTTCATGGGACATGTCAAACCATCTAATTGAACCCTGAAAAGGGAGGCTGGCAAGTGTATATTGCCAGGAGGTTCTTCAGCCTCCCCTGTGATCAGAATCCCCGGTGAAGTTGGCCCTGATCTCTCCGGTGGATGATCAAGCGTACATGCAGGCTGCTGGCCCTGATCTCAGGGGATGAAAGCAAGAAGCAAGGAAGGGAGACGGGTCCGATAACAGAGGTGGTCATGGTGGTCATGCCACTGTCAACAGTGAGGGGCAGCTTGTGAAGGTCGACATCCTCACTGTTCCAAAATGAAATGGTGTCCTCGGTGATGATGTGGGCGCGTGGGCTACAACACGCTGCCTCTATAAGGAGGTGCTGCTTCCAGCAGTGATCTCAACAGTGCTCATTTGTTCTCATCCGTGATCTCGGCGTCCTTCCTGGTCTTTTTTTGAGACCAAAGGCCCGAACTGGCCAGACGGCTGGCCACAACTATTCGGCAAGGGAAGGGGAGAGTGATGGGGCTGCAAGACTAATTGACGCCTGTGGGAACTGCGTGCAAGCTGGCTCCCTGATTAGGTACCACATTGACTGAGTGACAGATGGGCCCACACGAGCATGTGACACTTTTTGGAAGAGGAGCCATCCAGAAATAGAGCGTTAGTATAGATGTGGTTAGGGTGATTTTCCTTTTTTTTTTTTTTGCATTAACAAAGGTCAAGAACATAACCTTATTCCTGTCTTTCTCTTAATTTTGTAGCATCAACTTTAGAAATCAGGTTCACAAGGAAAACATTATCACGAAGTTATTTAAACACGAAGATCACTATACATCGTTGAAGAAAGCACTGCTGCTCATCAAGTCTGTAAGATTTTGAAACTCGGGTGAAAAACTCACTGTTGTGAGGAAGGCTAACATTCAACAGGACCAATAAAACACTGCATACTTGTTCATTTATCACTCAACAAATATTTTTGAGCTCCCAGTATATGCTATGGGGTTCTCAGGTGGCTCAGTGGTAAAGAATCCGCCTGCGACGCGGGAGATGCAGGTTTGATCCCTGGGTGGGGAAGAGTCTCTGGAGAAGGAAATGACAGCCCACTCTAGTATTCTTGCCTGGGAAATCCCATGGACAGAAGAGCCTGGTGGGCTACAGTCCACAGGCTTGCAAGAGTTGGACAGAACTTAGCGACTAAACCACCACCACCATTATATGCTGGCACTTATTCTGAGTGCTTAGAGATGCAAAGCCTGACCTCAAGAGCTGGGTCTAGTTGGGAAGACAGGGGACATAAAGCTTACTGCAGTGCAGTGAGATGAATGCCAGGGGCTGAGAGCAACATGTGTCAAGATTGTTAAGGATGGAGTGACTCATCACCGTTAGCTGTATAATTAAGGACTAACCTTGACCTGTCAAGCTTTCCTCCCATCCCACCCTAGAGTTTATGGGTTCATAACCAACTTGTAGCCCTGAACGGGAACATTTTCTTAGTCCCCAAATAGTCTGTTTAATTGCTTTCCTGTCCTGCAAAGGAAGGCTTGTTCATGATTTTGCTTTAAACATTAGCTCCTGTCCCACTTTCACGTTCATTTTAGAAAACAGCATTCGGATGCTTTTGGTTCAGAGCCATGTCTCACAAGTTAGTTATTTACTGAGCACATCCAATTACTGAATCTCTAGTAAATAACCAGGAGTGCAGTGAACTACTTTTCCTCAGGCTCAAACACAGAAGAGGAGTCCCCTGGCCTCCGGGTCCCCCTGGCCAAGCCCTCCATCCCGGGACAGTCTCCGCTGTGGGCCTCGGGGAAGGCTCCCAGGGCCTGGAGGAGGGCTCGACGGTTCCGGTTTGTGCTCCGCTCTGGAGGCCGCAGCTGCTCGCCTCTGTCCATCTAGAATGCCTCTGCACAGCATGGATTCTGAGCTCTGGGTTCTGCTTTGTCCGGGGGAGACGCTCTAGCTGATGCGCCAGGCATAGTTCGTCTTCATACCTACTGACCTGTTCTCTGAGAACAGCCAGGAATAGGGAACCCATTCTACATGCCAGGCTCTGCCTCCAGTGATTTTTGTGGTGTCCACTCACATTAGCCTCTCGACACCTCTGTCAGGCAGGCACTGTCGTTAGCTTCACTTGATCCTGTTTGTTTCACCCTCATTTGCTGAGGAAAGGCGGCTGGGGGTGAGTGCCCGGCCCGAGGCTCCCCCTGCTAGTGAGTGGTGGGGCTGAGATTGGAAGCAGCTGCACCCCAGCCCACCTCGAGCTGGCGCACTTCCGCCCTGCGCTGAGCCGCCCGCCAGTGCGCTGACCGGGCCGCTGCTTTAAGATAAACGAAGGCTCCCGTGTGTTCACCCGCCTCAGCTTTTATTAGTATATTGAAGAAGTAACTTAATTAAAAATGATGAAATCTTCACCTCCGCTAATGGAGGGCTGTAATAATGCTTACCAAGCCAAATTTAGTGACTTCACAGTCCCTGATGCACCTCTGGACAGACTGATGAACGCACTCAGGAGAAGGTGGGGACTGAGTGTCTGCTCCGCGCCAGACCGAACCCACGGGTGAATAAGGCGAAGTCCCCACTGCTGACGAGTTCACCCTCCGGAGTATCACAGGAGAGCCACAGCCATCACATACTGGGAGCCACAGAGGTGGGGTTTCCAGTGGGGACCCCCCACCCCACGCCTGCCAATCATTTGCCTGTGTCTTGGCCACATTCTGGGGCCTGGTAGGAGAAGGAGAGCAGAGGGAAAGAGCCAGCAGTGGGCACGGAATGGCATTTGGCTACAGAGGACGGCCCTGGGAAGCAGGACCCACTCCTGCAGAGAAGGATGCAGAATTGTTAGAAGACAGGCTCCCAGTCTGCTCCAGGTCACACACCCCGCGGAGCTGTGTGTGCTGCCTGAGTGTGCCCCTGCCCTCATGCCAAGTGGACCCCCTCGCTCCACTGACTTACGGTTAAGTTGGGTGTGACTCATGTTCCAGCACCGGGACACAGTTTCTACCCTGCCTATTCATGCACTTCATTCTCAGTGTTGTCATCTGCACCTCGCATGATATTATCAGTAGAACGTCCCAAAGAACCTTCCAAAAATTATTAGAATTCGTCATAGAATTGAGAAGGTCATTGGATACAGGGTCAATATACCAAGATCAGTAATATTTCTATAAACTGCAATAAGCAATTGGAAAAAGAAGTTTTAAAATATTATTGCTAATAATCCTTAAAAAAAAAAACCCCAAATACCTAGAAATATATCTAACAGAAAATGTGCAAATCCTCTGTGTTGAAGACTTGGAAGATTGCTTGTACACATAGCCACCTGCTACAAACTCAGGGTGTATAGAAGGAAGACATGCTTCTCAG
Source organism: Aepyceros melampus (assembly GCA_006408695.1). Classification (NCBI taxonomy): domain Eukaryota; kingdom Metazoa; phylum Chordata; class Mammalia; order Artiodactyla; family Bovidae; genus Aepyceros; species Aepyceros melampus. Next base: position 502,996 of record SJXQ01004965.1, on the reverse strand, counting down.
CTCATTCTCTGAGGCTGACGTTACCTTGATATCAAAGCCAGATGAAGAGATCACAAGGAAAACCACAGACCGATATCCTTCATGAATATAGTTGCAAGAATTCTCAAAAATATGCAAACCAAACCTAGCAACGTGTAAAAGGAATTAAATGCTATGGCCACATGAGGTTTATCCCAGGATGGCAAGATTGGTTTAACTTCGAAAAGATCAATTATCATCACACACAATATTAACAGAAACAAAGGACAGGTCTGCATGACCATAAATGTAGAAAAAAATTTTGAAAAATTCAACACTCATTCACGATAACAACTTTCAACCAACTAGGAATAGAAAGGAAATTCCCCAACCTGATAAAGGGCCTTTATGATAAACCCAAAGCTAACAGCATAGTTGGGCTTCCCTGATGGCTAGTAAAGGATTCGCCTGCCAATGCAAGAGACAAAGATCTCAAAGGTAGGAAAGATCCTACCCAGGGATAGGTAGGAAGGAATTGGTGATAGGTGATAGGTAGGAAGGATAGGTGAGAAGGAAATGGCAACCTACTCCAGCATGCTTGCCTGGGAAATCCCATGGACAGCAGAACCTGGCGGGCTACAGTCCATGGGGCTGCAAGAGTCCGTCACAACTCAGTGACTAAGCAGTAACAGCACAGTTAATGGCAAAAGACTGAAAACTCCCCCAAATCAGGCTGCTGCTGCTGCTGAGTCCCGTCAGTCGTGTCCGGCTCTGTGCGGCCCCAGAGACGGCAGCCCACCAGGCTCCCCCGTCCCTGGGATTCTCCAGGCAAGAACACTGGAGTGGGTTGCCATTGCCTTCTCCAATGAATGGAAGTGAAAAGTGGAAGTGAAGTCGCTCAGTCGTGTCCAACTCTTTGAGACCCCATGGACTGCAGCCCACCAGGCTCCTCCGCCCATGGGATTTTCCAGGCAAGAGTACTGGAGTGGGGTGCCATCGCCTTCTCTGCCCAAAATCAGGAAAAACACAATAATGTCAGCTCTAGCTACTTCTTTCCAACATTATACTGAAGTTCTAGATGATGTAATCAGGAAAGAAAATAAATAAAAGGCATAGACATTGGGAAGAAAAAATTAAGACTGTCTTTAATCACGGACCACTTGATCTTGTAATAGAAATTCTAAGGAATGCACTTACACATAAACAGCTAGAACTAATAAATGAATTCATCAAGGTTACAGGATACAAGCTCCATGTAAAAAAATCGGTTGTATTTCCATGAATTAGCAATGAACAGTCTGAAAATAAACTTCAATAAGCAATTCCATTCACAGCAGCACAAAAAGAATAAAAAACCTAGAAGTAAATTTAGCAAAAGAAGGCCAGGTTTGTGTACTGAAAATTATAAAACACGGTAAAAAGTAAAAGAAGATGTAAATAAGCGAAGAGACATTTAATATTCATGGATTAGAACACTCAATATTATTAAGGTGGCAGTTCTCCCCAGATTGATCTGTAGATTCAATGAAAGCCCATCAAAATTCCAGCTGGCTTTTTTTTTTTTTTTTTGCAGAAATTGTAAATCTGATCTTAAAATTCATTTGGAAATGCAAAGGTTGCAGAATAGCTAAAACAATTTTGGAAACAAAGAGTACAGTTAGAGTACTTAAACTTCCAGATTTTGAATCACAAGAGAAAGTTAGAGTAATAAAGACAGGGTGGTGCGGGCGTGGGATAGACATTGATCAATGGAACATAATTGAACATATGGAAATAACCCCTCACATTGATGGTCAATTAGTTTCCAACCAATTCAGCAGGTGAAAGAATAATCTTTTCAACAAATGGTGCTGAGACAAGTGGGTATGCCAACAAAAGTCATATAGTCAAAGCTATGGTTTTCCAGTAGTAAAGAACAGATGTGAGCATTGGACCATAAATAAAGCTGAGGACCAAAGAATTGATGTTTTCAAATTGTGGTGGTGGAGAAGAACTCTTGAGAGTCCCTTGGACTGCATGGAGATCAAACCCATCAATCCTAAAGGAAATCAACCCTGAATACTCATTGGAAGGACTGATACTAAAGCTGAAGCTCCAGTTCTTTGTCTACCTGATGCGAAGAGCCAACTCTTGGAAAACACCCTGGTGATGGGAAAGATTGAGGGCAGGAGGATAGGGGTTGACAGAAGATGAGACAGTGGATGACATCACCGACTCAATGGGTGTGAGTTTGAGCAAACTCTGGGAGATAGTGAAGGACAGGGAAGCCTGGACTGCTGCAGTCCATGGGGTCACAAAGATTTTGTCACGACTTAGTGACTGAACAATGCAAAAAGATGAAGTCAGACCTTTTCTTTACATTATATACAAAAATTAACTTAAAATAGACCATAAATCTAAATTAGGAGCTAAAACAGTAAAAGTCTTAGAAGAAGACATATGTGTAATTCTTTGTGACCTTGTATTAGGCAAAGATTTTTTTAGATGTGATACTAAAAGCATGATCCATAAAACAACAAAATGTATAAATTGGACTAATTTAGAATTAAAAGCTTTTGTTCTTCAGAAGATACCATTAAGGAGGTGAAAAGACAAACCACAAACTGGGAGAAAACGTATGCAAATTCTGTATCTGGTAAAGGACTTATATCTAGAATATATGAGAACTCTTAGAACTCAATAAGAAGACTACCCAATTTTTAAAATGGACAAGATTTTAATAGACATTTCACCAAAGAATATATAGGAATACCCAGTTAACACAGGAAGGGGAGCTCAACATTGTTAATCATCAGGGAATGCAAATCAATAGGGCGGTGAGATACCACCTCACACCCCTGGAGTGGCTACTATCAGCAAGACAGATAACAGCAAGTGCTGTGATGCTGTGGGGATGGCATTTACACACCCCCGGTGGGACCATACAATGGTGCAACTGCTACAGAAAACAACAGAGTCATTTCCTAACAATTTAAAACAAATCTACCACATAACCCAGGAATTCGACTCCTAGATATATCTGCCCAAGAGAAATAAAAACATATGTCCACACAAAGGCTTGTGTGCAAGAGGCCACAGTAACATTATTCCTCATTTCCAACCTGGAAACATTTCAGATGTTCATCAACTTACAATAATACAAAATGCGGCATATCATACAATGGAATAGTAGTAACCGGAATAAAAAGAACAAAATACCAATCCATGCAACATCATGGGTGGCCTCACAAACATTATACCTGTTGAAAGAAGGCAGATGGAAAGTGCATACAGATAAAATGTTGTACAAGTCTATTTACATGAAATAGCCAGAAAAAAGGCAAATATGTATAGGGATAGAAACTAGATTACTCCCTTAGGATAGGGTAGAAATGGAGAGTGACAGCAAATGGGCACAAGGTTTCTTTGGGGGTGAAGAAAATACTCAAATTAGAGAGTGATAATGGTTGATTTTAGAACTCACACCCAAAAAAAGATGTCCTTTTCATTATAGGGGACTGAAATGCAAAAGTAGGAAGTCAAGAAACAAAACACCTGGAGTAACAGGCAAATTTGGCCTTGGAATATGAAATGAAGCAGGGCAAAGTCTAGTAGAGTTTTGCCAAGAGAACGCACTGGTCATAACAAACACCCTCTTCCAACAACACAAGAGAAGACGCTACACATGGACATCACCGGATGGTCAACACCAAAATCAGATTGATTATATTCTTTGCGGCCAAAGATGGAGAAGCTCTATACAGTCAGTGAAAACAAGACCGGGAGCTGACTGGGCTCAGATGATGAACTCCTTATTGCCAAATTCAGACTTAAATTGAAGAAAGTAGGGAAAACCACTAGACCATTCAGTTCAGTTCAGTTCAGTTCATTTCAGTCACTCAGTCGTGTCCGACTCTTTGCGACCCCATGAATTGCAGCATGCCAGGCCTCCCCAGACCATTCAGATATAACCTGAATCAACTCCCTTATGATTATACAGTGGAAGTGAGAAATAGATTCAAGGGACTAGATCTGATAGATAGAGTGCCTGATGAACTATAGACGGAGGTTCATGACATTGTACAGAAGACAGTGATCAAGACCATCCCCATGGAAAAGAAGTGCAAAAAAGCAAAATGGCTGTCTGGGGAGGCCTTACAGATAGCTATGAAAAGAAGAGAAGAAAAAGCAAAGGAGAAAAGGAAAGATATAAGCACCTGAATTCAGAGTTCCAAAGAATAGCAAGAAGAGATAAGAAAGCCTACTCAGTGATCAATGCAAAGAAATAGAGGAAAACAACAGAATGGGAAAGACTAAAGATCTCTTCAAGAAAATTAGAGATACCAAGGGAACATTTTGTGCAAAGATGGGCTCGATAAAGAACAAAAATGGTCTGGACCTAACAGAAGCAGACGATATTAAGAAGAGATGGCAAGAATACAGAGAAGAACTGTACAAAAAGATCTTCATGACCCGGATAATCACGATGGTGTGATCACTCATCTAGAGCCAGACATCCTGGAATGTGAAGTCAAGTGGGCCTTAGAAAGCATCACTACAAACAAAACTAATGAAGGTGATGGAATTCCAGTTGAGCTATTTCAAATCCTGAAAGATGATGCTGTGAAAGTGCTGCACTCGATATGCCAGCAAATTTGGAAAACTCAGCAGTGGCCACAGGACTGGAAAAGGTCATTTTTCATTCCAATCTCAAAGAAAGGCAATGCCAAAGAATGCTCAAACTACCGCACAATTGCACTCATCTCACACAGTAGTAAAGTAATGCTCAAAATTCTCCATGCCAGGCTTCAGCAGTACGTGAACCATGAACTTCCAGATGGTCAAGCTGGTTTTAGAAAAGGCAGAGGAACCAGAGATCAAATTGCCAACATCTGCTGGATCATGGAAAAAGCAAGACATTTCCAGAAAAACATCTATTTCTGCTTTCTTGACTATGCCAAAGCCTTTGACTGTGTGGATCACAATAAACTGTGGAAAATTTTGAAAGAGATGGGAATACCAGACCACTTGACCTGCCTCTTGAGAAATCTGTATGCCGGTCAGGAAGCAACAGTTAGAACTGGAACGACAGAGGATGAGATGGTTGGATGGCATCATGGACTCAATGGACTCGAGTCTGAGTGAACTCCGGGAGTTGGTGATGGACAGGGAGGCCTGGCGTGCTGTGATTCATGGGGTCACAAAGAGTCAGATACAACTGAGCGACTGAACTGAACTGAATGGTTGATTATTGAAAATCATAAATATTAGTTGTCGACGACTCCTACTTGGACATTAAAGAATGGTCACTCCCCCACCAAAAAGTACCCTGAACATACCCTCTAAATTACTGAATTTCCTCCAAGACAGCCTGTCCATTTCAAGTTTTGGACCCTGAACCTGTAGTTGGCGTTCATACACTTCTGTGTCACTTAAAGTCTTTGGTCACATCAATATTCACAATCTCTCTTTATGAAGAGATGGGGTCCTTTATTTCCCCTGCCTTTCCAGTAAATAGTTTCTCTCAATTTTGATAGTCAATTTACTTATTGGTAATTTTTTATTCTGGGAGAAGAAGTTTGCCTCCCAGTATTTTGCTCATAACATGTTTTCTTTATGGTGCGCAGCTGAAATTTTTCTCGCTAAGTAATTGTCCATTTATGTAATTGACGAGGTTGGTGGTAGTGCAAACAAGCATAATTAATATTCTTAGTAAATGGGCAAGTTGTAATTGAGTTTCCAGGAAATCCGATGCCCAGTGTGGCTGAGCTGCAGGGTCCTCAGGTGGGTTAGAGCAGGAAAAGCTGTTTGGCTTCTGAGACCACCAGCATTCAGCCTGTCCTGGGGAGAGGGTCAGCCTCTTTCTTGCCACATCCTGACAAAGAACATCGTTAGCAACAGCACTGGCAAAGTTCTAGACTCCCTCCCCTGACTGCTCTTGGCATGTGGGTTATACAGTGAGCATCAGCTGAGGTTTTCGTATTTCAAATCACAATTCTATTTGGCCCCAAATCTTGATTTATTAAGTGCTGCCCAACACATGTCATGCTTTTCCTTCCTTTTTTTCTTTTTTTTAAAAAATTCCCTTATAATATTTTCATGCTCAGAACCTGACGGACAGATAACAGGGCAAGAACTGCAGCGTATTCTAACTTGCATGGTTGTAAACATAAGTGATTCAGAATTCAAAGAACTAATGCGAATACTTGACCCTGGGTGCACCGGATGTGTCAGCGTCAGCAAGTTTATTGAGCTAATTGAAGAGAACCCTAAGGTGAGTTTTGCCACAACTCCACGTTTCTTTTTTCTGTTTATGGCAGGAAACTTGAGTGTTGTTAGTGAAATAAGAGATGCAGGTGGAATAGGTTTAAGTAACTGAACGAGCATTTTCCACCAGAGTTAATTTTAATTTTAAGTAAGAGTTGTGTTTAAAAGCTGTTTGATTTTAACTTTTAGTTACTAAACCTGGATTTGACTCCTGGGTTGGGAAGATCCCCTGAAGAAGGGAAAGGCTACCCACTCCACAGTATTCTGGCCTGGAGAATTCTGTGGGCTACAGTCCATGGGGTCGCAAAGAGTCAGACACGACGGAGCAACTTTTGCTTTTCTAAATCTCACTGAAGGATGAACGTTGACGTTTCCCAAAACCTTCCCATGAATGGCAGCACTTGATACACCAGATATAACTCCTTTTCACAGCATTTCAGTAGCACTGCTAGAACCTGCCTGCCCATGCAGGAGACTAAGAGATGCATTTTCAATCCCTGGGTCTGGAAGATCCCCCTGGAGGAGGGCAAGGCAACCCACTCCAGTATTCTTGCCTGGAGAGTCCCAGGGACAGAGGAGCCTGGCGGGCCACAGTCCATGGGGTCACAGAGAGTCAGACTTGACTGAAGCGACTTAGCATGCATGCATTTGAAATAAAACAAACAAAACAACTGCTTATTGCCTCTAGTGGCAAACACTTTGGGTATTTATTTCTTTTGGTTGAAAAGTTGATAGTTTTGTTATTATTAATCCTTCTGTAACTTTAATAACTAGCATTTTAAAATTTTAAGAACTTTGAAAAAATCAGATTAGTTTCAGATAATGCATGCCATGGACATTAGCAGAGTCTCACTGAAATGTTGTTGAAGATTTCTTTTTACCAGGTGCAGGTTAGCTTTTAGTTTTAATATTACGGTTTGCGTGCATTCACGGTAAGTTGCTTCAGTTGTGTCCGACTCTTTGGGAACCCACAGACTCCTGTGACCACCAGCCTCCTCTGTCCATGGGATTCTCCAGGCAGGAACACTGGAGTGGGTTGCCATGCCCTCCTCCAGGGGATCTTCCTGACCCAGGGATGGAAGCCACGTCCCTTACGTCTCCTGCACTGGCAGGCAGGTTCTTTACTACTAGTGCCACCTGGGAAGCCCACCTTGTGGACATCCTAACCCACATCACTGGGCCCTTCTTGAGCTGTTTCAAAAGTGAGTCCCAGAGTCCTTTCGCTTGCAGAAACAGAGAACTGCAACGTCTCCAGAGTTCCCCTGTGGGACAGAGACTGTGCTGGCTTTTGTGCACCGTCGTCTCTGCCCATCACCACAACTCTGCACATTTTTGTTGTTCAGTTGCTCAGTCGTGTACCAGTCTTTTTGACCTTGTGGACTGCAGCATGCCAGGCTTCCCTGTCCCTTACCACCTCCTGGAGCTTGCTCAAACCCATGTCCATGGAGTCAGTGATGCCATCCAACCATCTCATCCTCTGCTGTCCCCTTCTCCTCCTGCCCTCAATCTTTCCCAGCATCAGGGTCTTTTCCAATGAGTTGGCTCTTCCCACCAGGTGGTCAAATCATTGGGACTTCAGCTGTAGCATCAGTCCTTCCAGTGAATATTCAGGGATGATTTCTTTTAGGATTGACTGCACGTAGCCATCCTTTTCCCTCTTTCTTTAATAAAAATTTGTCCTGGAAAAAAAACAAAAAACAAACCTGTGGACATGTGAGGGTGTGCTTGGCACGTGGCCAGCACCGTGGTCTCTGCCTGCCCTAGATCAGACCCTGTCTGCCTCTGGACTTGCAGTCCTCTCATGACTAGCCTCGTAGATGAAGCAGGATGTCCCATCGTGGCTGACGGGGTGCCTTGTGGGCCAGCCTGGCCGCGTCTCACAGGTCTCCTCGCCATGTGCCAGGTCCTCGGCCTGCCCAGGCTCCCTCCACCAACCTCGGCATCGCAGCTCCTGCCAGGATCCCCTTCCCACTCCCTTGTCCGGGGCCCTCCAGTAGGTCTCAGCCTTCCCAGTGATCCCTGGCCCCCTCTGACAAAGCCAGCCTTGCAGTCTTCAGCCTCACACGCCTGTTCCGGCCACGGGGTCACGTCTGTATCGTGATGTTGTTGTGCCTCTAGGAAGGTGGGGACGTCTCTGTTTTCACCGCCAGCGGTACCCTCAAGCATAGTCCAGTGCTAGGCACCCTCACAAAGCAGTGATGAGTGAATGTTAATATAAACAGATGGATTAGAAACACTGGAACACAGAGATGTGCAAATAGAAGAAAATTAAGATCGCTGCTAATTCTCACATGGAGGAATTGTATGACATTTTTACTCACTTTTGCATGCTCTTCCAAACCTTTATACCTTTATACACACACGAGTTTTTGCAGCTTTATTGAGGTATAATTGATATATGAAAGTACACAATTTAATATACAGTATACAATTTGATGAGCTGGATATATGCATATGTATATATATTTTCATATATGATATCTACTTTATTTTAAAATGAGATATGTAATTAGTGACTTTTAAATTTATCATCAGTTAACATATTGTTAACCCTTAGTGTCAGTAAAAATTTTGCTATGTAATATTAAAAGATACAGAGTAGTCCCCATTGTTATAATCTGGGTGTTCATTATTTAATTTCTAGGTGATGGATTTTTTTTTCATATTTGTTGTACTTTTAAAAATAAGCACAAGTTGAATGTTGTTACCCTCATTTCCAGATGGGGGCTGGTGGGCAGACACACCTGCTCAAGGTCTAAATTATTGGCTACTCAGGGACAAAACCAACAGCCCAAAGTCTGCCTGCCTCCTAAGCCCCCACAGCCTTTATGAGTGATTTGTATTTATACACATTTTCTGTTTCCCAATCAGCTGCACAAAATACCTGCCTATAAAGACACCAAGATCCCCTCTTCCTGGCTTGGGATTCAGTAAGTAACACTTTCCTGTGTGGCCCCAGGGTGCTACCTCCCACCCCAGGTTACAAACATGCAAGTTGGTAAATACCATTTGTTTTTCCCCCTGGTAGGTGGAAGAAATTATTCATGACTCGATTGCTAAGAATCTACCAGGTTTCTGTAATATGCTGCGGTCATACGACCTCGGAGACACAGGGCTCATTGGGCGAAATAATTTCAAGAAAATCATGCGCGTATTCTGCCCATTTTTAACAACCGAACATTTAGTAAAGTAAGTTTTCAGGTAACAGAATTAGTTCATGTCACATTTTCCTTAAAGTCTGTTTGATAATTCTAAACCTTTTTCTACGTGTTTTCTGCTGTGTTAGTAGGTAGTACTGGTGATAGCTTCTAGTTATTGAGCCTATACTAAGCCTTGAACGTTGGTTGAGAACCTGGCATATATACTGCATGATTGAGTCCTCGCCACAAGTGTGTAAGGTTGCATTACAACTCCTTTTCCTGAATAAGGAGATGGAGGCCTGAAGAAGTTCAGCAAGTCCTTGGAGACACACGGGAGTGAGCCATGGAGCCTGGGTACCATCCCGGTCGCCATGACTCCTGTGGTCTTAATCTTCATTCTGTTCTACCTCCCAGGGTGTTTGGCTGTGGCCAACCAGCCCATAAATGGTAGCCTGATTTATAGTTTATATATATAATTTATTGTTCGTTTTAGTTTAAAACTTACTTTGTGGTAGCTGAGCCGAAGCTAGAGGGGACAGGGATGTTAGAGAAAGAAGAGAAGGGTGTCCTGAAGGCTCCATGTTTCCTCCCTGGTGTCTGTTCCACCCTCCAGGTGGAGGGGCTCGCCCCCTGTGGCGTTCCCTCACTACAGATGACCTTGACAACCGGAAGGCTGGAGTGGGACTCAGGCGGGATGGCGCCTGCCACAGGCCACCCTCAGAAACGGGCGGCCAGTGCTCCCCAGGGTGTGGGCAGTAATCTGGGAGATTCCTGTAGGTGGAAATTCATGGCATCACAAGGATGCTCTTTCAGTCCTTCCAAGTGGAATGTTAAAAATCTTAGTTTTTTACTTTGCTTCATATTACATTGGTTTAAAGTGACCCGAGTCTCCTTCCTGTGAACACTCATAGCCCATTTTCCCCATGGCTTATAAGAAGTGGGGGCAAGGCTTTCCCCATAAGGAGGGGCTTTTGAGAGCTTGGTGTGCTGGCCCGGCTGTTTGTATCCATCCAGTTGACAGAACTCTTGCAGGACGATCAGTTTGCTTGGGGCAGGGGGAAGAAACCAAGCGAAGGGGAGAAGCAGGTGACAGCAAGTCCAGAGGCGGTTCTGGAGGAGCTCAGCGAGGGGTAAGGGCCTGGGCTGGGCAGCGGGCGAAGGCGGAGGCCACGGGGATGTCCGTGTCTGCAGGGCTTGCTTGTGACTGGGCTGTGTGCTCAGAACCGGGGGAGAGGGAGAGAGAGGAGGAGCCCAGGCCTGGCCGCGCGGTTCAGTTGTTCGCCTGCTTGGTCTGTCACCCAGCGAGTGCTGCGTGAGTCTCCTGCATCTGGCCATCCTGTTACATCAATAAAAAAAGGGAAGTCGCTCAGTCATGGCTAACTCTTTGGGACTCCATGGACTGTAGCCCACTAGGCTCCTCCACCCATGGAATTTTCCAGGCAAGAGTACTGGAGTGGGTTGCCATTTGCTTCTCCAGGGGATCTTCCCAACCCAAGGATTGAACCCAGGTCTCCTGCATTGCAGGCAGAAGCTTTACCATCTGAGCCACCAGAGAAGCCCCTGTTATATCAATCAGTTCAGTTCAGTTGCTCAGTCGTGTCCAACTCTTTGCGACCCCGTGAACTGCAGCACGCCAGGCCTCCCTGTCCATCACCAACTCCCAGAGTCTACCCAAACTCATGTCCATTGTGTCAGTGATGCCATCCAACCATCTCATCCTCTGTCGTCCCCTTCTCCTCCTGCCCTCAATTTTCCCAGCATCAGGGTCTTTTCCAATGAGTCAGCTCTCTGCATCAGGTGGCCAAAATATGGAGTTTCAGCTTCAACATCAGTCCTTCCAAAGAACACCCAGGACTGATCTCCTTTAGGATGGACTGGTTGGATCTCCTTGCAGTCCAAAGGACTCTCAAGAGTCTTCTCCAACACCACAATTCAAAAGAATCAATTCTTTGGCACTCAGCTTTCTTTAATAGGTTTACAGAAATCCCTTCATTTACTGGTGGTGGGGGGTCGGTGCAGGGGTGTCTAACGTGGGGGAAAGAGATGCAGAAGTGCCCAGCGTGGCATGTGAGCACCAGAGTACCATGTAGGCACAGTTCTGGAAGCCCAGAGGGTGGGGCCAGGGCACGGGAAGGCAAGCAACTTCCCAGGAACGTGAGGCTGGAACCCAGAGAAAAAAGGGAAGAGCCTTGCAGGACGCGGGCCGGCAGGGGATGCTCCCACGGGACACTGGGCGGGATGCGTTGGGAAAGCGGCAGGGGCCGGTGGCGTGGGGCGGGGAGGGCAGGCCAGAAGGACGGGCCCTCCCCCAGGGGACTGCAGTCATCAAGTGGGCAGGGTCCTCCACAGGGTCTGAGAGCCACCAGGACAGAGGACTCTGAACATGCCCCTGCCCCCGTCCGCGGGCCGGCAGGGCGCGGGTGCACCGAGTCCCTGTCGCCTCTGCCGTGCGGCCCACAGCCGAGAAGCAGACGACCGGAGGCCGCGAGAGGGTCTAGCGGGGGCGAGTGGCCACACCCGGTCTGTGCTCTGTAAACACGGCTCTGGCTCCAGGGAGGGGAAAGGGGAAGGAAGGGGCCGGAAGGAGGAGGGGCAGAGGACCGTGGGGCCAGCTGCTGTGGGGTGGTCTGGGCAGCAGAGGAACCACCTACTGACTCTGGACAGGGAAGCTGATGGCTGAGGGCGGAGGGATCTCCGGGGATGCCCGGGGCAGCTCTAACAGCCAGGTGGGAGAGACAGGGCCACTGAGGGAGCAGACGGGGTGAAAGCACCAGAAAAAGGGCTGCAGGAAGACGTGGGGCTCAGAGGGGAGTCTGGGCCGGGACGAGACCCGGGTCCTCACACCGACCGCTTGCTCATTTGTTTGTTCAACAAGCATTTGTCTGGGGTCGGCGGTGGACTGGCTGGCTGAGGTGAGCGGGCCTCGGGCAGGACCTGAGGGCACCACCAGGCAGCCAGGGCCCCGGCTGGTCCCACAGCAGAGGAGACCGAGAAGGTCAGGGCAGTGGGACCAGATGGGGGTGCCTGAGGCTAAGGGGGCAGGGGGCCAGCGAGGTCAGAGGTCACAGAGGAAGCAAGTGGGGTGAGCAGTTGGGTGGGGGGAGACCCAGCAGGTCCTCAGGATGCGTGTGGAGCAGAGAGGGCAGGGTCAGGAAGGAAGTCATTTGGCTTCACAGACAGGCTCTGGCAGGCCTATGGGCTGGGAAAAGCTGAAGACTGCAGCCAACATCTGCAGAGGAAAAGCAGATGGAGCCAGGGTGGGAAGAGGGGTTATGGGGGTGCTGACCTAGGAGTCCCCCCTCCAGACTTCTCAGTGCAGGGGAGGCGAGATCGCCAGCTGAGGGAGGAGATCACAGGTGGAATAGGAGGCTTGCTGATGCTGCTGCTGAGTCACTTCAGTTGTGTCCAACTCTGTGCGACCCCATGGACGGCAGCCCACCAGGCTCCCTCATCCCTGGGATTCTCCAGTCAAGAACACTGGAGTGGGTTGTCATTGCCTTCTCCAATGCATGAAAGTGAAAAGTGAAAGTGAAGACACTCAGTCGTGTCTGACTCTTAGCGACCCCATGGACTGCAGCCCACCAGGCTCCTCCATCCATGGCATTTTCCAGGCAAGAGTACTGGAGTGGGCTGCCATTGCTTGGGAGTTGTTAAACGTTTGCAGCAGCTTCCAAGGGCCAACAGAGGGGAACCTCTTGAAGTCTCCATTTACTTGTCCCTAAAAAGAAGATAACGCCCAATGGCATTCATGTTCTACCTGAGTACACTTTATTTTCTTTATATCAACTCCTCTTTTTCTGAAGTATATTAATTTTTTTTAAAAAAGGCTTTTCTTACATGTAAAAACATCATCATTGCTGTAAAGAGATTACACTAAGTCTGCCTTTCATGAAAACAGTATGATTAAATCCTAATGAGATGTCTCTCTCTGCCAAAGGCTCTGAGCAGAAGGCTTGCTATTGCTTTGTTAAAATGTAGGTTAATAAATAGAGAAAAATATGAGTTATGTTCAATACCACTTGAAGTAAAAGAAATGCAAATTTGCAAACAAGTGGAAAGACAGCAGGAAGGAGGAGAAGGTGGGTCTCACATGTGTGCTGGTGGGTGTGTAAATGACAAAGCCTCTTTGGAAAGCAGTTTGGTGTAACAAGGGGCTTCCTTGGTGGCTCAGATGGTAAAGAATCTGTCTGCAATGTGGGAGACCTGGGTTTGATCCCTGGGTAGGAAAGATCCCTGGAGAAGGAAATGGCTGCCCACTGCAGAATTCTTACTTGGAGAATCCCATGGACAGAGGAGCCTGGCAGGCCCCAGTCTATGGGGTTGCAAAGAGTCAGACATGACTGAGTGACTAACACTTTCACTTTTTTCACTTTGGTATGATAAGAACCACCCCCTGCCCACTTTGTCGCTGTGGTTCTTCTAGGAATACGTGCCATGAATATATGTGGAAGTTCAGGGTGTGTTTGGAATACCACAGGCTGAACTGCCAGGGGTGTTGGGTTGGGGTAGGGTGGGCAGGAAGTGAGGATGAACCCAAGCTTCTGGCTGAAGCACCTGGGGACTCAGGATTGTCATCTGAGCTGGGGGAGGCTGAGGGGGAAAGTTTCTGGGAGTAGGAATCAGAAGTTTAATTTTAGACACGTTAACTTGGAAAGGAGATTGGTGGACATCTCACCACCCAGAGTGGCAGGTCGCCCCATTCGCCTCCTTCTCCACCTTCCCTGACCCCACCTCCCAGGCGCTCTCCACCTGTTGCCCAGCTCCACTTTTCATGGCTCCTGTCATTTGCTTATGTTTATTACCTGTGCCACCCGCCAAGGATGTAAAATGTGGAGACTTTGTCTCTTCCAGCTGAAGCCCAGTACCTAGGAGTGGAGAGTGCCTGGCTCATGGACAGGGCATCTTAAATGTCAAGCAAGGAAATGAATGAATGAATGAGTGGGTTGATCATGCAAGCAGCTGGGTTTTTGAGATGGAAGGCTTTCTATCTCTTCTCCATTATGTAACCAGTCTTTGTCTAAGCTACAAAGTGAAGTTGCTCAGTTGTGTCTAACTCTTTGCGACGCCATGGACTATAGCCTACGAGACTCCTCTGTCCATGGGATTTTACAGGCAAGAGTACTGGAGTGGGTTTCCATTTCCTTCTCCAGGGGATCTTCCCAACCCAGGGATCAAACCCGGGTCTCCCGCATTGCAGGGGCAGATGCTTTCCCATCTGAGCTACCAAGGAAGCCCTGCAGAGATGACCACATTAAAACCCTGGCTGAAGCGCTTGGGTGTTCTCTTGCCATTAGGAAAACACCAGCTGCTTTAACAGAATGTGGCTTCCCGGCCCCTCAGGATCCTCAAGCCCCTCTGGAGCTCGGGCTCTGTAGCCAGAAGGCCTGGGTTCAAATCCCAGCTCGGCCCTGAACAAGCTGTGAGCTTGGGCAAGTGCTGAGCATGAGAGCTGTGGTGAGGATCAAGTGGGGTGATAGACACTAAGCCCGCTGCCCGGGGTCAGGCGCACAGGGGGCTCTCACTTGCTGCGGCCGTTCCCGCAGGTCCCAGCTCAGCGAGGCTGAGGCTGAGCTCTCTGTTGTGTCCGGGTTTTCAGATGATCTGTTCCCTCCTTTCAGAGTGAGCACTTCCCCAGCCTCTTGCAGCTCCATGAGGTGGGCTTGCTCTGCGTTGGGAGCATGGAGTCTTAACCACTGGACCACCAGCGGAGTCTCAAACTAACCCATAGTTAAATAATACAGTTGGAAGAAACCCATGAAGTGTATGTATCTCTGTGAACCCATCACAAGCTGTCACCCCAGACACTAAACTTTTTCATGGTCCTTAAAACTTCCTTGTGCCCTTTGCAGTCCCTCTCTTCCACCCACCTGGCACTGCAGATGACTTGGCATTTCCTAGCTTCTCTGTAAATGCAAGCCTACAAGATGCCAGGTTTTATTCACCAAGCATAGTGTCTGTGCGGCTCACTCGCGCTGTTCTGTGTGTCTATGGTTGGTTCTTGTTCATTGTGGAGTAGACTTCTGTTTTACGGCCTTCCTCAGCCTTGTGGATCCACTCATCTACGGATGGGCATTTGGTTTGTTGCTAATTTTTGCTCTTACAACCAAAGCTACAGGTATCATACAAGTCTTTGTGCAGACGTACGTTTTTATTTCTTCCAGCCAAGTGCCTATGGGTAGGATAGCTGGATCCTCTGATGAGTATACCTTCGGTTACCCCACTGTCTTCCAAAGTGGGAGCGCCATCTCGCACTCCACCAGCCACAGAGGAGACCTGTAGCCACTCACCTCCTTGCCGACACTTGGTAGGCTCCGTCTTGTTTCAGCTGTTCTAACGGGCGTGTTCTAATTATTTTTAAAATTCAGACTCTGCAGTAAGTTTCAGGATATTGCTTCAGGAAGAATCCTTTACAAGAAACTTTTGGCATGCCTAGGAATTAATCGACCGCCCACTGTCTCTCCAGTTTCTGTGCCAAAGGGTCAACTGTTAAATGAACATCTTCAAAAAGAGGAGCAGCCGCTGCCAGACCTTTCTGAGAGGTAAAACAAAACGAAAGCACGTATTAAAACTGTGGTGCCTACTGCAGGATACATTAGTTGCTCAGTCGTGTCTGACTCTTTGCAGCCCCGTGGACAGTAGCCCAGTGCAGCACGCCAGTCTCTTCTGTCCATGGAATTCTACTGCAAGGCAGACAGTAAATACCTGCTGACAAAAATGAGTATTTAAATATTTGGGGATTTAAATAAGAACGATGGCAAATGATGAATGCAGTGATTAGAGTCGGGGCGTTTTAGAGCATGCAGAGATCTTGGGACTGTGCTGCACTGACTTATTAATTCTAGGATTGAAAGCACTGAGACCTGAGAGGAGGGCTGGGGACTGGCCTCACATTATTTGGGCTTCCCAGGTGGAGCTAGTGGTAAGAACCCCCCTGCCAGTGCAGGAGAGGTAAGAGACATAGGTTCCATCCCTGGGTCAGGAAGATACCCTGGAGAAGGAAATGGCAACCCATTCCAATGGAATCCCACGAAAAGAGGAGCCGGCGGGCTATAGTTCATAGGGTCGCAAAGAGTTGGACACAAATGAAAGTGACTTTGCGTGCTCAGGTTATTCACAAACTTAGTGGACACTCTGGGGGAAGGACCCAGGACTTTCAACTCCCAAAGAACCCATCTGCCACTCAACTATTACCTCCCTGAAGTCACACTTACTTTTTTCCAGAGTTGTAGCTTCCTTACTGCTGTTTAATATTTATTGCAAAATATACTCATAACACTGGTTAACATTTTCTAACATGAATGGTAGAATTACTTAAATGATTGCCAAATTGAATTGCAACAGTAAAACGTACTTAGTAAATCCATTAAAAGTCAGACTGATGAATATTCTAGCCCTTCATTTTGAAAAATATAGGTTTAGTCTAATGAAAAGATATTATTTTAACTTGCTTGTTCTATAGCTTATAATAAATCCATAAGGAAAGGCAAAATGTAGAACTAATCGGCCGACTTCACTTTGTCATATCCCCTTTAAACAATTCTCGAGTGTAGAGCAATGGGGATATTTTAATGCTAAGGTGATGAAATTTGAATATCTGAGCACTTTAATAGTAACTGCTTTATAGATGAGTAGAAAGATGGTATTTTAAGAGAAAGGTAAAAGATTCTATGAAGAGCTACGTCTGCCTCCCAAAAAAGCAGTTAAAGAAGTACTAGCAATTTAGCATTTCATCAAACGTGGGCATTCCTGGAGAGCTCTTAGAGCTGACAGAAGCAGCAGGTGAGGCGTCGAAGTCCATCTCAGGACCATCTCATGGCTATCAAAACGAGGTCTAGGAGACTGCGGGAGGGCTGGAGAATAATTATCCTTCAAAAACACATAGATTCTCACACTCAGACACAGAGCACACCACGTAAGATCTGTCTCATATAAATTAAATTGATTCACGAATCAACTTGGATGAATTGTGGACATCCCTTCCATCCCCTGGCTGGCTGATGATCTTTGATCTGGTGACCACCTTAAATTAAACAGCCTGTTTAATTTAAGGCTGTGTAGCAGGCTCTGACTTTGCATTTTCCCAGTTCACTAAAGTATCCTTTCTCAGCTGTGTCTTCCCACTCACACGCCAGATTCAGCCCACTCAAAGCACAGCTGAAAACCTCAGGGGTGACACCAGCCCCTGCCCCAAAGCTCCCCACCCTGGCCTGCTGCCTTGTGCTGGGACCTCGGCCAGGGAGGGGGAGCTTACCTGACACAGTGACACAGAACTGCTGGCCTGGCTCTGAAGCTACGAGCCATGGGCATGTAAGAAGTCCCCGAGTCACTCCCTTGACCTCAGCATCTGTCTGCTCGTTTGTGAAAAGGGGATGGAAAACCTCTGTGTTGTCCTGGGTTGAACCATAAGCGGGTGAGGTCTGTAGCAGGGGTCCCCAACCTCCAGCACCTCATGCCTGGTGATCTGAAGTGGAGCCAATGTAATAACAATAGAAGTGAAGTGCACAGTAAATGCAGTGAGCTTGAATCACCCCCAAAGCATCCCTCCCCCATTCCATGGAAAAACTGCCTTCCACAAGACCGGTCCATGGGCCAAAGAAAGTGTGCTCCTGCACCTGTGTGCCTGCTTGTGATTTCAGAGCCAAGCCCGCTGAGAGCCAAGGTGCCATGACCAGGAACATGACCAAGGATGAAGTCATTGAAAAGCTCAAAAGCTGTATACTGCAGCAGGACCCCGCATTCAGAAAACGATTTCTCGACTTCACCAAGGAGCCTAAGGGCAAAATTAACACACATGACTTCA
Organism: Aepyceros melampus; assembly: GCA_006408695.1. Lineage (NCBI taxonomy): Eukaryota > Metazoa > Chordata > Mammalia > Artiodactyla > Bovidae > Aepyceros > Aepyceros melampus. The sequence continues at coordinate 484,852 of SJXQ01004965.1, read as the reverse complement.
AGAAGGTAGGAGAGTAAGGTTTCTCTGCGTTTCCTCCTTTCCTGAAGGAAGTTCAGTTGTCTTACTGTGCCGCTGCTGCTAAGTCGTTTCAGTCGTGTCTGACCCTGTGTGACCCCATAGATGGCAGCCCACCAGGCTCTGCCGTCCCTGGGATTCTCCAGGCAGAATACTGGAGTGGGTTGCCATTTCCTTCTCTTACTGTGCTACCAGGCTCTAAAGGCATAAGCATTAAGTTTTTTTTGTTTTTTTTTTTTTTACCAGTCAGGGTTTATTCCAGGGCAAAATGGACTCATTTCTAGGCATCTTCCGACAATGTAAAAGGATTCTTCTGGCCAAAAATATCCTTGGCAACTTTCTTCAGAATATGCTTCTGATATGAATGCGGCTGGTTTTTGATAGTTAACCTTTCAAAACAAAAGGTTCACCGGTGCTTTCCTTGGCCATCCACTGAGGACCTGGCTCCGTATGCGAGGTGGGGCGGTGGGGGAGCAGGGCGAGGCTGCTCAGGCCGCCCCCCCAGCCCTGCCAGCAAGGGGTTCCCGGGATGCTGTGATAACAGAGCTGCGGTTTGTGCGCAAGAAGGGGGGGGGGGGGAAACTGGCAGTGAAAATGGGAAGCTCAGAGTGCTGATTTGCTTGTGCTTATGGAAACTTGTGAGGTTCATGCCAGAAAGAACTCACTTTGAAGGGTTCTGCACAGACTTCTCAGGAATGAATTTGAACGATTGCTTAAAATTCCTATTATGATCCCCCTAGTTCATCATCTGCAGCTACTTTAAAGGGAAACCTTGCCGCTAATATGTAGTAGTTGTCCGTGTGGACACCTTCAGAAGAAGGCAGTGAAATATATTTCCAAGAAGAGAAGTAATCATATTAGCAGCTGCAGCTTATCTAGTGCCTGCCCCCAGGCCAGGTGCTGAAATGGGCTCTGTCCGAATCTCATTTGCAAGCCTCTCATCGGCAGCAGTGTGGAGGGTGGGTGGAGGAGGGGGCCAGCTGGTGGGGAGAGGGGGGAAGGGATTAGATGGCTGTGGAAACAGTCCAGACCTCCCCTTCCCCAAGCAAGATACATGGAAGTGGAGGAGCTATGTTTGTGACCCTAAGGGGCCCAGCAAGGACACATGGGGGTAACAAGTAAGGGAGAGGAAAGAGTCAAGGATGGTTCCGTGAGTTCTGGCGGGAGAGGGGGGACCAGGAACTGGTAACCAGCCATTGCCAACTGACAGGAGCAGCCTCGGTGGGTAAATGGGCAGGAATCATGGAACTCTCCCAGGGCCTGGTCCTGGGTTCCACCCCGAATCACCTGGTAAATGGGCCTCTTTGTGTTTGACTCTGATTCTTCTTTTTTTTTTAATTAAAAGTTTTTTATTTTTGCTTGTGCTGGGTCTTCGCTGCTGCGCAGGCTTCTCTCTCGTTACGGCAAGTAGGAGCTGCTCTCCAGTTGCGGTGCACGGGCTCCTCGTTGCGGTGGCTTCTCTTGTTGTGGAGCACGGGCTCTAGGCTGCGTGGACTCCAGCAGTTGCAGCTCGCAGGCTCCAGAGCACAGGGTCACTTGTGGCGCTCAGGCTGTTGCCGCATGGCCCTGGAGGGTAGGATCTTCCTGGACCAGGGATCCAACCTAGGTCCCCTGCACTGACAGGTGGGTTCTCAGCCACCAGGCCTGCAGGAAGTCCCTGGTTCATGTCTTTATTCTGCCTGTTTATCTTCCTCCAGTAAAAACATATGCTCCAAAGGTAGACATTTTTATCTCTTTTGGACAGAGATGTATCCCAGTACTTGGCACACGGTAGGGCCCAGAGGACATTTGCTGGATGAACAGGTGAACCTGAAGAGTTAACTAGAATCCCCAGGGGAGCCTGAAGGGCCACCACCTGCAGAGTGAGGCAAGCAGGCGCTTCAGAAGCCAGCTGGGATTCCTAAACATGAGGCTGGTTCCCCTCTCCACCTGGCGAACCCACCCTGGCCCCCTTCTCTGCCCCCTGCCCGTCTCTGCATTCCGGCCAAGCAGAGGGGCAGCTGCAGCTCTGCTCTTGCTTCCTGGTGCACTGGCATGCTTCTCCCCTCCCTGGTTGCTGGCTTCCTGGAGACATACTAGTGGGTGGCAGGGGGTGTGGAAGAAAACAGAAAACACTAGAGGATGGAGATGCAGGGAGAGAAGTCTGTTGTTTCAGGAGACTTAACAACCAGTTCATGGCGAACACAATTAGGGAGTATTCCACTGGCTTCCCTCCTAGTGACTTGTTGGGTTTAACCTTTGAAAACCTCCCATCATGACTAGCCGTTTAACTTGAAGATCAATAATCATGGGGTGACTTTCAACCATCTGCTGGCGACCCAGATTTCAACTCTATAGGCTGGTAATCTGAAAGCATTATGTAAATGTTAAGTTTTCATTGTTAAATTATTTACCAATGAGAGCGATTCTACCACTGGTGAAGTCAGAGCTGGGAAAATCATGGGCTTATTCTATAGAAAGAAACCAGAATTTAGATTGGACATGATGTGAGGCATCCAGATGTTAAAGGTTTGCAAATACCCAACTTCAGTGGCAAGGAAACCTTTGAAGCCAGCTCTGCAGAGAGCTTGAAGTGTTACCAGTGACTAATTCTGTAATGGGAATGATAGCAGTGATAACAACCATGATGATAATGCTAACCATTGCTAGAATACTGATGGTATCGCTACCCTGACTGAGCACTTACTGACTGCCAGTGTGCAGGCACTGGGCGTGTTGCTTTACAAGCATTATTTGTAACTGTCACCGGAGCCCCAGGAGATATAGATCACATTATACCCACTTCACAGATGAAGAGACCAAGGCTTAGGACCTCAGATCATGGCTCAGTGTGGATCAGCGAGTAAGCCATTCAGACACTCGAATTTGAATCCATGCCAGTCTGTATCAACCTCAGACCCTTGCTGGGAGTGATACTGGCTTGGTGGGTGTCATACAGGCTGTGTGTGTGTGTGTGTGTGTGCTTAGTCACTCAGTCATGTCCGACTCTTTGCAGCCCCATGGGCTGAGGCCCTCCAGACTCCTCTGTCCATGGGATTTTCCAGGCAAGAATACAGGAGTGGGTAGCTATCCCTTCTCCAGGGGATCTTCTTGACTTGGGATTGAACCTGGGTTTCCCACATTGCAGACAGATTCTTTACCCTCTGAGCCACCAGGGAAGCCCATACAGGCTAGCTGGGTACAACCGATGGCAGCTTTGAGATTGGATCTGGCCTAGAGGTTTGTGGGAAGGACATTACTTTTAATAAGAATGCCCCTTCACTTCTTCCTACCAGTTTGGTTGTGGGGAGGCAATGTTCTTGCCCTCTCTTCCCCCAGATCTCTGTCTTACCAGTTAGTAGCACAGTGGCTGCAGAGTTTCAAGCCCGGGGCATTGGGAGTGAAGCTCTAAGTCCTGTATACCCACTTGCCCAGTTCTGTGTCCATGTACTTGTTCATCCTGTGAACACAGGCAGTGCTTTACCATTGGCTTGAATATCTTGCAAACCATCACTTGTAAAAATCACTACAGTTAGTGAATGCAGCCATGAAATTAAAAGATGCTTGCTCCTTCAAGAAAAGCTATGACCAACCTAGACAGCATATTCAAAAGCAGAGACATTACTTTGCTGACAAAAGTTCCATCTAATCAAAGCTATGGTTTTTCCAGTAGTCATGTATGGATGTGAGAGTTGGAACATAAAGAAAACTAAGTGCCGAAGAACTGATGGTTTTGAACAGTGGTGTTGGAGAAGACTCTTGAGAGTCCCTTGGACTGCAAGGAGATCCAGTCAGTCCCTCCTAAATGAAATCAGTCCTAAATATTCATTGGAAGGACTGATGCTGAAGCTGAAACTCCAATACTTTGACCACTTGATGCAAAGAATTGACTCATTGGAAAAGACCCTGATGCTGGGAAAGATTAAAGGCAAGATAAGGGGATGACAGAGGATGAGATGGTTGGATGGCATCACCAACACAATGGACATGAATCTGAGCAACTTCCCGGTGTTGGTGATGGACAAGGAGGCCTGGTGTGCTACAGTCCATGGGGTCACAAAGAGTCGGACACAACCGAGTGACTGAACTGAACTGAATACCTTGCACTCTAAATTATAAGTGCTGTTTATTCTTAGCAGCCCTCTCCTTCCCTGTGGTGGAGGCAGGAGGTGATGGGCTACACAGGTCCTCTTAGGAGAGACCCTTGAGAATAGAACCCAGAGCCAGGCGGAAGCGGACAGGCCACTGCGTCCCTGCAGGTCATCGCTGGACTCTGTTGCTGTTTTCACCTCCCGGGTCAGGCAGCTTTTGTCTGTTATGCAAACTCTTATTTATTAACTAGTAATTGAATTTTTCCCCTTTTCTCTCTTGAGTGTAGGAGATACCAGAGTTTCTGGTTAGTGTAAGATAACCAGGGACCCCACAATGAGTTGAGAGCCCTGATAGAAGCAGAGCTACTGGGGTTTTCATAAACTCGGTGTGTTTTTCATGGTTATGCAGTTTCCACTGTGGGAAAAGGACTGTTTTTTTCTGGAATTGTACTAGCCCTGATCTGTGTATTTTGCATCATCCATTAAATCATTGTTCACAACAATGCTGTAACACATATTCTTTCTCTCAGGAAATCCCACTGTTCTGCCTCATTGTTGTGGCCTCTGAACCACAAATCCTGTGACTTCCATGTGTTTTTAAATGTGCCAATTTATTTAAATAATGAGTCAAGAACTTGTAATGTTGCAGAAAACCATTTTTGAATTTTAGGATGATCTAGAATCTTTATATTTCTTCTCCGGATACATTTTTCCAATTTCCCTATCCTTCATTTGCTGAATTAGCAGCAACCCCCCAAAACAGTAGCTTAAATTTTTAAGTGGCTATTTTTCTCCTAAGAAAGCAGTCCAGAGGTTGTTGCTGTAGGGTCAGTGCAGCAGCTCTGCATTGCCTTCAGAAACCCAGGTTGTTTCTAGCTTCTTACTCTTTCAGTCTTATCCTCATGTCTACAAGATAGCTGCTGGAACATCAGCTATCACACATGTGTTTCAGGCATAAAGAAAGGAAAAAGGGAAGGGCAAAGGCTTGAGCCAGAGAAGTCTTTCTTTTTTAAAGGGCTTTTTTGGAAGCTCCTCAAACTTAACATTTTGTTGTAATGTATCATAAGCTTCCACTTACACACACACTTTTTGGCTGGGCACATTACTATCTCCAGAAAAAGCAAGGTCCTACTCCTATGGGAGAAGGAAAGAATACACATTAGGCAGGCAAATACAACAGTCTCTGCCACCTTTCTCTTGGTAAACATTGTGAGAGTGCCTGTTCCACACTTGGAATAAGACTAAGCCACATGGGGAACATGGATAAAGCAGAAGTTTCATTGCTTGGGACTAGTGACCCATGGGGAACATAAAATGACTAAACACCCAAGGACACATAAGTCAAGATTAGTCTAATTGAGTAATTAGACTAATTGAGCTATTCCATCCATCAGGAATTTGAGGGCAGCTTTACAATTCTGGTCCCCTGTAATTGGCTGTTCCTAATGGGAAATTGTTATTCTTCATCCTCAGTAAATACACTGAACATTGTTCAGCTCACTGTTACTCTTAGTCCCATTTCTGGAGTCCCAGCAGAGGCCCCGGCGACAGACACAGGCTGCAGAGCTCATCAGCCAACACACACAGAGCCCCCAAGACGTGGATTAGGGAAGCCAGAGTCTGTAACAGCCCAGCCCAGTGTCCCAGATTCTTAGCAGACTTGGCCCCTTACTTCTGCACCTTCCTGAAGGCAAGGATATCTCACCTTACTTAACAGGAGGTGAGCTTGCTCACATCCTCCCAGCAGAGTGCCTTAAGCCCTTTGGGTGCTGGTTACACTCACATATCTGGGGAACGGGTACCCACCCCACTCACTACCATCAATTCCTAATCCCACACAGTCTTCTCCATCTAGGGACAGGGACCCTGATTAAACCAAGCCTCACAAACACCCTTGAGCATCTCCTGGCTGTTCCTTCAGTTCAGTTCAGTCCAGTCCAGTCACTCAGTCGTGTCCGACTCTTTGCGACCCCATGAATTGCAGCACGCCAGGCCTCCCTGTCCATCACCAACTCCCGGAATTCACTCAGACTCACGTCCATTGAGTCCATGATGCCATCCAGCCATCTCATCCTCGGTCGTCCCCTTCTCCTTCTGCCCCCAATCCCTCCCAGCATCAGGGTCTTTTCCAATGAGTCAACTCTTCGCATGAGGTAGCTGAAGTTCTGGAGCTTCAGCTTTAGCATCCTTCCTTCCAAAGAAATCCCAGGGTGATCTCCTTCAGAATAGACTGGTTGGATCTCCTTGCAGTCCAAGGGACTCTCAAGAGTCTTCTCCAACATCACAGTTCAAAAGCATCAATTCTTCAGCGCTCAGCCTTCTTCGCAGTCCAACTCTCACATCCATACATGACCACAGGAAAAACCATAGCCTTGACTAGACGGACCTTAGTCGACAAAGTAATGTCTCTGCTTTTGAATATACTATCTAGGTTGGTCATAACTTTTCTTCCAAGGAGTAAGCGTCTTTTAATTTCATGGCTGCAGTCACCATCTGCAGTGATTTTGGAGCCCCCCAAAACAAAGTCTGACACTGTTTCTACTGTTTCCCCATCTATTTCCCATGAAGTGATGGGGCCAGATGCCATGATCTTCGTTTTCTGAATGTTGAGCTTTAAGCCAACTTTTTCACTCTCCTCTTTCACTTTCAACAAGAGGCTTTTTAGCTCCTCTTCACTTTCTGCCATAAGGGTGGTGCCAAGAAAAGTGTAATACAATGCTTTAAGGAACTTTCTATGCTCACACAGAAATTAAGGAATAGGTTAGAATTCTAACCACCTACTTTTCTCTGCATTTCTGCATCAGGAATAAGAACATAATTATTTGGTAAGTAGAAGTCTGAAAATGAACTAGCATAGTTCTTTGCTGGTTTTTCAAACATTATCTCATGTGACCACTGGACAATCTAGCTGGCTGAATCTTATTATCTTCACTTGACACATATATCTGATAACTTCCCTGCCATCAAGAACCTTGATTGTCTCACCAGTGTACACACTGTGCTTGGCAGAGTATGTGCCACTTAGTAGAGTCTCAATAAATACTTGTTAAATGAATGAACATTGGAAAACTAATGTTCACAAATGAAATAGAATGAATATTTATTGAGTACCCACAATGGGCTGATCACCAATCTAAATATTTTCATCTACATTTTATCTACATAATATTCCTATAAGGTTGACCAACTACAGGAGCTAGATTGTGCAAGCAAATGGATTTTCAATAAAATCTGAATTTTATTGGCACATTTTCTACTGTGTAGGGTTGCCTCACTATATTTAATGCATTTCTAGATTATTTCTAGAAAATATAAATATGTACTATGTATAATGCATATCAACCTACCATAGGATTTTTTTTCTTTTCTAAAAGATATTTCTAGATCCTGGGTCAATATTTATACAATATCAAAGCTTTAATTTGAGGAAAACATCATGATTACAGAACTAGCTTAGAGGGAGCAAAGAGTAGGTTTAGTTGGCTGTTTCTGAGAAATAAAAAGAACAGACAGTAGGGGCCCTTAAGGATAGAGGCTGAGAGTTTTGCCAAGAAAACGCACTGGTCATAGCAAAATGATCTCTGTTCATCTCCAAGGCAAACCATTCAATATCACAGTTATCCAAGTCTATGCCCCAACCAGTAACACTGAACAAGCTGAAGTTGAATGGTTTTATGAAGACCTACAAGAACTTTTAGAACTAACACCCCAAAAAGACCTCCTTTTCGTTATAGGGGACTGGAATGCGAAAGTAGGAAGTCAAGAAACACCTGGAGTAACAGGCAAATTTGGCCTTGAATGCAGAATGAAGCAGGGCAAAGACTGATAGAGTTTTGCCAAGAAAATGCACTGGTCATAGCAAACACCCTTTTCCAACAACACAAGAGAAGACTCTACACATGGACATCACCAGATGGTCAACACCAAAATCAGATTGATTATATTCTTTGCAGCCAAAGATGGAGAAGCTCTATACAGTCAACAAAGACAAGACCAGGAGCTGACTGTGGCTCAGATTGTGAACTCCTGATTGCCAAATTCAGACTTAAATTGAAGAAAGTGGGCAACACCACTAGACCATTCAGGTATGACCTAAATCAAATCCCTTATGATTATACAGTGGAAGTGAGAAATAAATTTAAGTGCCTAGGTCTGATAGATAGAGTGCCTGATGAACTATGGAATGAGGTTCGTGACATTGTACAGAGACAAGGATCAAGACCATCCCCATGGAAAAGAAATGCAAAAAAGCAAAATGACTGTCTGGGGAAGCCTTACAAATAGTTGTGAAAAGAAGAGAGGTAAAAAGCAAAGGAGAAAAGGAAAGATATAAGCATCTGAATGCAGAGTTCCAAAGAATAGCAAGAAGAGATAAGAAAGCCTTCTTCAGCGATCAGTGCAAAGAAATAGAGGAAAACAACAGAATGGGAAAGACTAGAGATTTCTTCAAGAAAATTAGAGATACCAAGGGAACATTTCATGCGAAGATGGGCTCTATAAAGGACAGAAATGGTCTGAACCTAACAGAAGCAGAAGATATTAAGAAGAGGTGGCAAGAATACACGGAAGAACTGTACAAAAAAGGTCTTCACGACCAGATAATCATGATGATGTGATGACTAATCTAAAGCCAGACATCTTGGAATGTGAAGTCAAGTAGGCCTTAGAAAGCATCACTACGAACAAAGCTAGTGAAGGTGATGGAATTCCAGTTGAGCTGTTTCAAATCCTGAAAGATGATGCTGTGAAAGTGCCTGTCTTCACGTGGCCTTATCTCCTGTCTCTACATCTGCTTCTCCTGTATGTTTCTATGTCTTTTGCTGCCTTATAAAGATACTCTTTATTTGAATTAAGGTTCAACCAACCCACAGAAATTGCATCTGAGATCTTTAATTGTGTCTGCAAAGATTCTTATTTCAAATAAAGTCACAAGCTAAATTTCTGGGTGAGCATATCTTTGGGAGCCATAATTCAGCACATTGCAAGCTCATTTTGCTATTTTATCATCTTTTTAAATTATATATTTATTAATGTATGTTTTATTAAGTTTTTCTACAACCTAAATCATATCTTAGAAATTTTCACCTTAATTCTTGCATTATATTTTATTACAGATTGTTTTGTCCATATAAATTATCATACTATTTTTCTTTTCTTCCTTTTATTGTCTTTGGGAATATTTTTTCTTTCAATTTTTTTTCATTGATTATGATTAAAAGAGTGAAGAGGACATATATTTTCTTGGTTGCCATGATTCTTTTTTTTCATCTTACTTCACCTTGTATGTCTTTGTTCAGATCTTGTTTATTTTGATATAATGTGTATGATTTATTTTTTCTTCCTAAGTATAAGAATAAGAGCTCATTTCTTCTCTCTGAGTATTTCATATTTTGACATCATTTAAGTAATCTGAGGATATGGAGAAGAAAGATGTGTGAAACAAAGTTGTATAAGATATTTGACTATTTGCCTACTTCTCTCCCTTGTGAAGTATCACAAAAGTCTGTACCATCATTCTCATCGATGGTTGTGGAAGGGTGAATTCTGATTATCCAATACTAAGGCTTCAGAACACTTTTCCTGATTCAGATTCTGGAGTCTTCTCTCCCATAATAGCTTAGCATCTTTATAGTGTCTCCCACTTACAGGTTCCACTAGAAACTCACAGAACATTTCCTACTATCCCCAGAAAGTGCTCTCCAGGACTGCCTTGTCCACAGGGGGTTGAGGCATCCCATAGGTGCAGAGTTTTCCCACTTGATGCCTCCAGTGTCAACACCTTGAAGTGAGTGAGCGTGCACCCCCTGTGGTTCTTGCCAAATACCTTTTACTTGATAGGCCTTCCCATCAAGCTCCATCATACAGGCAGACTCAGGCACAAGTGCCTTTTCAGAGCTCTCAAGGGATCTGGTCTGAAACAAAGCAGTATGTCTGGAGAAAGACATACAAGATGAAGTAACAAGGAAAAAGAATATCATGGTAACCAAGGAAATATATTTCCTCTTCCCTTGAATCATCATCATCCTCCAAAAAAAAACTGAAAGAAAAATATTCTCGTAGACAACAAAAGGAAGAAAGGAAAGAAAGCTGCTATATTCAGGAAGCCTTCCCTGAAATGGTCTTCAACTTGTGTCAACCTATGGAAACACCCCCTCAAGGCTTCTATGCCTTGCTTAGTTTTACTAGGAGGCCAGAAGAATGAAAATATAGACAGTAACTTAATTTGCATTCTCAGACTTAGTAACATCTGTAAGAATTTCTAGCAGTTGCCCTCATGGCTTGGGGATCAAGGCAACGTGTCTAAATTTCATGCAGTAATCCTAAATTCGTATCCATGTCTGTCCTCTATTTCTCTCTCTCTCTGTATCTATCTATATAAATAGCTCTATCTTTGATATGCAGTGTTAGCCCTGTGCTCTTGGTTTGATTGCCCACATGATTTGCTTTGCCATTGTTGTTCAGTCACTGAGTTGTGTTCAACTCTACAATCCCACGGACTGCAGCATGCCAGGCTCCCCTGTCCTTTACCACTTCCAGAGTTTGCTCAGATGCATGTCCATTGAGGTGATGATGCTATCTAATCATCTCATCCTCTGTCACCGCTTCTCCTTTCACCTTCAATTACCATTTTTAAAAGTTCTGTTGACTAAATCAGGTATAATGAGAATGCTTGGATTTGCCATTACTACCCAGTCTAGTCTGCTCCTGCTGCCTCTTGCTTCATGTTGAATGAACATGATCTAGACGGGAAAATAGTAACTGAAATCAAATGGATGATCTCTTCAACAGTCCATTACAAACTCAAAACTAATCTAAACGACTTCCTAGAATCAAGTTCACTTGCTTTGATGTACATGGAGTTTACCAGAAAACATTCATTGGTACCATTTTCTGAGACCAAGTTATGTTGTAAAGAAACTAGAGAGTTCAAAGTTCTCAGTATCAGTTGATGTTTACAATGAACGTTCCCCAGATATTAATTTAACCTCTTCCTGCCAAATATAAGGTCAAAAAAATAATATTCCTGGAAGGCTTAAAACATTCTCTCGTTTTAATGCTGAGTATGATTGAAGCTCTAGAACTGCCAGTTACATTGCTGCATTAGAATCGTAGGCACTTATTGTATAACATGAACAGAGGAAACTGAAAAAAAATAGTGATTAGTTAGTCATCCAGATTATAAACCAAGATGAGCAGGTAAAAAAAATATATATATATAAGCAATATATTTTTACAATATATATATATATATATATATATAAAAAAATGACAGAATTTTCACAGGGCTAAAGAATCCAACCAACTCTTCAATAACATAAAGCAAAAAAAAAAAAAAAAAAAAAAAAAAAACAATAACATAAGGTACCTAGAAGAAAAGAGAAGAAAAATGATGATTCCTTACTTTCAGCCGAAGCTCAATCATTTTGAAACTGCAAAATGCAAAAAAGAAAAAAAAAGTCTTCAACATGGTTTTAAAGAAGGGAATTTGAAAGGCAGGTCAGTTCACACTGGGTTAAGCAAAGTGAGAACCCATGGCACCCAATGGTAGCCTTTCTAACAACGCCCAATTTTACATTTCTTTGGACCACCTTTTCCACATTATCAAAATCTATATAGATTATTTTCTATTCCTTGCCAGATTACTTTAATATAGAGGTATCTGAAAATGAAATGCATACAGCTTTTTGCTGAAGTTTTGTATTTTTCTTACGTTCTCCCATGTTACTCAGGGAATTGCAACTCATTGTTTTGTCAGAGGCATTTCAATATTTTTAGATTCTCTGGTGTTGGAGAGAAAAAATAGTAATAAATTCACTCAAACTGAAAAATTAAGGCTGTAAAAAGTTAACTTGCAAAACAGCTCAGATACAAAGAAAATCTTCACCCAAAGAAGAAGCTAGACATTTGGAATTCAGTTAAGACAATAAGAAGGTAATTTGAGTGAGATCTTTTTAGCCTGTTAAAAGCACTTGCTGTCACAAATGGTAATTAAAAGTTTATATTATATTCTACCTCCCTCGCCACACACACAAATCAGAATGCACATGGCTTCTCCATGGAGTCTTTGTTCCTGAGATCTTAGGATGAAGTTTGGGAAATAGAGCAGAATAGGAAGTGAGAACTTAGGATATGGTGTTTGGTAGACTGGGGCAGGGACTTCCCTGGTGGCTCAGATGGTAAAGAATTTGCCTACAGTCGGGAGACCTGGGCTTGATCCCTGTGTTGGGGATATCTCCTGGAGGAGAGCATGGCAACCCACTCCAGTGTTCTGTTCTGGAGAATCCCCATGGACAAAGGTGACTGGTGGGCTACATTCCATGGGGTCACAAAGAGTTGACATAACTGAGCACTAAGCACAGCACACAGACAGGGGCAAGTCCAGGACGTACAGTTCTTGGTTAAGTCGAGTCTCGCACAATCTGTCTATTTCCTCTGTGGCAAAGTGATACTACAGTATCATCTGCCTCTTGGGATTATTGTGAGTACAATATTTAGTTTAAAAATTTAAGTATTTTGTATAGAGCCAGATGCAAACAAAAATAAGCTACTCTTTTCATTAAAGCTATGTAAATTATCCACTCCTACATCTTTGAAGTATAGGTGTTTGGTAGCTTTTGACTTTGTAGGGTTTTTCTCCCATGCTATCATAATAATAAGATTGGCAGGGCAGCCAGGGGTAGTGCTAAGAAGTTGAGAATTGCTTTAAAAACTGTGAAAGGCAAAGGTGTTAATCACTCAGTCAGATTTGGCTTCTTCTATAATAAACACCCTGACAACTCAGACATTATACAGAGAAATTCAAGAAGGAGTTAATTTGTAAATAAGGTTTAATAACAGAAATTCTTCAAGTTACTGCATCACTTTTTCTTTTGTATTATACATAATCCTTTAATTATTCTACTTTTGATATTTGCATGTATTAATTAGACTACAACTCAAGATATAAGTATAATTTAATAAGCAAGGTTATTTGGTAGGGAAAAAATGTGCTGAAAGATTAATTATGGAAGATTTGAATTTGGCCTAATCAGTTGGGAAATAGCAAAAAGAGTCGGTGATGTCAAAACATTTCAATACTGGTCTGGAAAATGAATTCTAGGCAATAAGTTAGGGCCAGCAGCTTTAGACGGGCTTCCCAGGTGGCTCAGATGGTAAAGAATCTGCCTGTAATTGGGGAGACCCAGGTTCTATCCCTGGCTCAGGAAGATCCCCTGGAGAAGGGAATTGCTACCCACTCCAGTATTCTTGCCTGGAAAACCCCATGGACAGAGAGGAGCCTGGCAGGCTATAGTCCATGCGGTCACAAAGAGCTGGACAGGACAGAGTGACTAACCACAGCTTTAGATATAAGTAGATTCTGAGAGTTAGATAAAAGGAGAAACAATGATTCTACAGAATAGCACTTTGTACTTTGAAGGGGTTTCACTTAGTTTTACTGAAGGGGGCTTATTGGATTTCCCTCAGGCCACCTGATTCCAGCGAGGCATCTCAACAGAGCCATTCTTGGTCAGACTCTGAGTGTGTTCTCGCTCCTGCTGCTCTCTCCACTCCCCGTGTTCTGTTAAACCTTCCCAAATTCTCTGACTCACCAGACTTTCCAGTCAGAAAGGATGGCAGCTTAGAAACCCACTCACACCAAGTCAAGGACTCAGTGAGCTATAATGCCTAGGAGGTGTTAAGTTTTTTTAAAAGGAAAAAAGACAAAGTAAACACAGGTAGAAGGAAAACATTAATAAAAAAATAATTTTGAGGGTGACTATAAGCTTCCAGATGCATAAAAAAGAACACAAGAAATAAAATGTTAGTTTGATATTCAGTTCAGTCACTCAGTCGTATCTGACTCTTTGCAGACTGCAGCACGTCAGGCCTCCCTGTCCATCACCCAAACTCATGTCCATTGAGTCGGTGATGCCATCCAACCCTCTAATCCTCTATCATCCCCTTCTCCTCCTGCCCTCAATCTTTCCAGCATCAGGGTCTTTTCAAATGAGTCAGCAAAAAGTTGGACATGACTGAAGCAATTGAGGACACACACAACAATAGCAAGCATCTGCCTGTCTCATCAACAGTGTTCATTATAGATTTATTAGCTTGGGTTACATGTTGCTGATCCATGCTAAGATTCAGGAATGAAGACAAAAGTAGGGGGTGGGGAAGTGGGATAAACCAAGAGCACCTCTGTCCTTAAGATTTTCCTGAAGAGGCAATGGTTGCTTATTTGTAAAACACCCAGGCTTCACAGTTGGAAGAAATGAAAAGTGTGGTAGCTGGCATCTGACTGATTGGGCTCTGATCCACAAAGGCTGTCTTCTTTGAGGAGCATGTCACACAAGAAGGGACCAACCTCTGCATGTGAATTATGTGGAAAAATATTACAAACTTGTTCTACATTGTCTGGTTATAAACGAGACTCTGCACCAGATAGGCAGGTGAAAGGGGGCAGAAAAAAATGTATGGTATTGTCACCCAGACATTTCTCAGGTGCCATCTCAGCATCTTAGACCATCTACTCTGACATAGATGGGCCTGAGATGATCAGGACCAAAATAGTAAGCCAGGCGGAGAAAGGCAAATATCATATGATGTCACATATATGCAGAATTGAAAAAAATTAGACATATGAACTTATTTATTATACATAGATTCACAGATGTAGAGGACTCACTTATGGTTACAAAAAGGGGCGGGGAGAGGGAAAAATTGGAAAGTTAGAATTAACATGCTCACCACTATATAGAAAGCAAGTAATCAAAAAAGACATACTGCATAGCACAGGGAACTATACTCAGTTTTCTGTAATAACCTGTAAGTGGAATAATCTGAAACAGGATGTATATGTTTATATTATCTATATGTATAACTGAATCACTTTGCTGTACACCTGAAATTAACATAATGTTATAAATTAAAGGAAAAAGAAAAAGAAAAAAAATAAGTTATTTAGGGCAGATAATGGTCCAGGCTACTCAGGCAAAACTGAAGTGAGTAGCTCAACCTTTCCTGGCTTTAAGCAGTTTCTAGCCTAAGACAACTAAGTAAATATTACAACATGGCAGAAGAGTATAAGAAAGAAATTAAGAAAAGTTTGGAAGCATATAGCTCTGGCTGAGGAAAAAGGAAATCACCAACAATGGTTGCATACTTAATTTGTTCCTAGAACACTTAAATTTTACATGCATTCAGACACATTTCTTCCTCTTAATCTTTATCTTCTTGGCTTCCACAAGTTCCTTTAAAGCTGGTACTGGGCCCTAAAAAAATCCCATACAACCTTCTGGAACTGACATCTTGTACAGACAAGAGTGAGAGAAGTCAAGTTTAAAGAATGCATGTGCTGTTCTGTTGGCACCAAAACAGGACTGGACGGTTATGAGGGACATTTAAATTTTCCTTTCCGTCGACTGAGAGCGTGCACCAGCTGCACTCACATTGCATTGAAAATAGATACTTTGCAAATTCTCATCTAAATGAAAGTTTAAATTACCAAAAGCAGTCTGACCGGTTATCTTGGACTAAAGTGGTTTACAATTTGCATATAAACTTCATTTCTTTTTCTAATTATGCCGAATAAAATGCATTCATTTTCTCTGTGATTATAGGCTAGCTGTGCCAAACACCTGTGACTGCCACAAATCCTAATTTGATATTTATTTACTTCAAAGCAATCTTATTATCTAAATGATTCCAGGCATCAAAGGCCTTAATTATTGATAGTCCATTCGATAGGGTTAGCTTCCATGTCCTTGGGGGGAGTTTCTGATTTGCTCTTTCTTTTTTAAGCAATACTTGGCTGTAAGTCCATACGATTCTGCTATTAAGGGTAGTGGAAATCTCATTCTTATTTAATTGGAAGTAAATTTAGACAGTATCAAAGAGCCA
The DNA here is from genome assembly GCA_006408695.1 of Aepyceros melampus. Classification (NCBI taxonomy): domain Eukaryota; kingdom Metazoa; phylum Chordata; class Mammalia; order Artiodactyla; family Bovidae; genus Aepyceros; species Aepyceros melampus. The sequence goes on along the minus strand of SJXQ01004965.1, from coordinate 468,887 downwards.
AGATTGACAGCTGCAATTTTCAGGCTTCCAGGTTAAAAAAGTCATAATAATAATCCTTGTTTATGCTTAGTCTTCAAAATAAACATTGTATCCTTTATTTATTTCCAAACCTTTGGAGAAAAGGAATAATTTTTCATTTCTCTGATATTTTAGAATCAGCCAAGGATTTGCTAGAAAGACAAGACGTTGTAAATGTGTGGGCAAAAGAGGTCCCAGTGGGGAAGTTGTTGGATGATGGAGCTGAGGATGGCTAGATCTTGCTTTGTGACAAAATCATTTTCAAGCATGGAATTTATAGAAATTGAGAAAGTGAGTGGAAGAGTTAAATGTAAAGACCCCATCTTTGCAAAATTGTACAACCTTACCAATAGGACCCTCAGGTTCAGCGTCACAGAACTAGCTCATCTTTTTCTGTGCAACACTTCATTGGAAATTAGTGGTCACTGAAAATGAATAGTAGTTTAAAAACACTTATTAGAATTTCTCAAAATGTCATCCAAGGACACCTCAGGGTCTTTAAGACCCTTTCAGGGATTCCATAGTATGAACACTATTTTATAATAATAGTAAAAAGGCATTTGCCTTTATCAATGTCATTGTCTTGAAAATGTTCAGTGGTGTATTCTACAGGTTACACATTATGTGTGGCTTTTCAACTGAGTGATTGCAGAAACCAATATGAGAATTCAGCTGTCTGATTAAGCAAAATGTTAGACATGCACAAAAATGTAAAAAATAAAATGCCACTCTTCCCATAAATTCATTATATTATAGAAATTATAATATTTTTTTATAAAATATAGTATGTATCTTATCATATAATGGGTTTATTTCTTCTTTTCTAGTGAATCAATACATAAATATTCCCAAACTATCTTAATGAACCTGGGCCTCCTGCATTGCAAGTGAACTATTTCCCATCTGAGCCACCAGGGAAGCCAAAACTATCTTAGACTTTTAAATATGCAGTATACTTTTAAACGTCATCCACATCAACAAAAGATCTTTAGGTGGCTGATACTTTAACAGTGTAACGAGGACCTGAGGCTGAAATGTTTTAGGACCTCTAATGTATGTAAATTAGTAAATTATTGATTGCTCTTAACATTGACTTTTTTCATCACTCACATACTCTTGAAATGGAAAGGGACACTATAGGCCTTCCGCATCATGTCCTCCAACTGCCTTTTATCTATGGAAAATCTTTAGCCAAAGAATAAGGTTAATCAGAAAAATGAGAAAATACAGACACAAAGGAAAACTCCAAGGAAACCAAATAATGACAGCTTAGTCATTAAGCAAAGTCAAGGACCTGTAGCTCTTTCTCAGCTACTATTCTGAGCCATGCCCTGTGAGCTATAGCTACAACAGCTCACAGGGTGGCTGTGAGACCCCCAGCAGGGGAAGGAGTGAACCACGTGACGTCCAGACTGTAGCCATGACAAGGGCTGCCACAGTTCCCAGAACTGGCCCCAGGGCAATGGGACAAAGCAGACCCTGGAGCTGAAGACTGACTGTACTTAAAACAGTCAAGATGACCCTGGTCACACCACCAGGTAACTATTTTCAAGATGACTGTAGAGCTGCTTCTGCACATAGCCCCCTCCCTCCTTCTATAAAAGCCCTTGCCCACTGATTGTCCGCAGGGTGGTGGGGGCTGACGGGAGTCAGTCTTCAGACAGAAGTCTGCCCTCCTGGTTCCCACCGTCCAAAATAAAGGAAACCTTCCCTTCCACCCTGGTGTCCATGGGGTCGCAGAGTCAGGCACGACTGAGCGACTTCACTTTCACTTTCCCTTCCACCAGCCTGGCTTCTTTATTGCCTTTGGAGCAGTGAGCAGGCAGATTCCCACTGCTGATTACACTCTTTGGCCAAACTCAGTTAAGGCCTTCTCTTTGCTCTGCTTTGTGTAGCTCCTAAGCAATGAGAATATAGCTTTCCGAAAGCACACACTTCGGCGAGTGTTCAAAGTCTACTTGCAAAAAGATGATTATGCAGTGAAAGGGATCTGCTCAGTCGCCATGGTAACTCAGATGATTAATGTGACAAGCTGTGCTTGAGGGGGGTCAGGCGGGGCTTGATGGACAACGTGTGGCTTAGAGTATTTAGCCAACATTGCATTAACTCTCTGCTCCTTCCTTTCTCCCTACCATCTTTTCCTCCACATGTCCCCACCCACTGGCTGTCAGAGCCCCTGAGGAAGATTATTGATTCCTCATGTGTGACTGCATCCAGCAGCCTTGTGGCAGTACTTCTAGCATTTCTTCCTGGAAGACAAACTTTTCCTGATGCAAAGACTCGGGCAGGGGGCAGGGGTGTGGGTTGGGAGGGTGGAGGCTCACAATCCTGCTGTAGACAGAGCAGAAGCATCTTGGTGGCCAGTAAATCAATCTAAATGACCGTGTGCTTAAATCATACTGGGAAAGGAAGGGAGAGAGAAAAAGATTACGCTGCTCAAGATTTGCAAGGGTTGTCAAAGAGATGGGCCCTGGGGTCTATCTACAGCCCTTGCCCAATCCATGAAATGCTTTATTTATGCTCCCGCCCTGAGCTATCACATGTCAGGAGTGATCTCTTGTTGTGTGCTTCACAAAGGTGGAACAGGAACACAATGGGACACTCACTTAACCACGTGTGTCAATCAGCAGAAACCCAGCGGGTTCTACACTGTCAGCAGCCCGGCACATGTATGTGGGTGGGCGACGAAGCCTTTCATGACCCCACTTATGGAGGTGTCCTGTTTGCAGGCATCCAGATCAATTCTGGACCTCAACTAACCTTCTGGCTCTGAAACCTGGAAGGTGAACCACAGGATTGCATTTATCATCTCCGCTTCTTACATTGTTCAGGCCACGATTCAGTGCTTGTAGGGGTTCACAAAATAATGCCTTCTTTTCTCTTCTGCCTTAAGCTCAGATTTCTCACCCTTTTAACTTTGTGTAATCATGATACTGATTAGGGGAAAGCAGTGCTTTCTGAGGAGAAGGCAATGGCACCCCACTCCAGTACTCTTGCCTGGAAAATCCCATGGACAGAGGAGCCTGGTAGGCTGCAGTCCATGGGGTCGCTAAGAGTCGGACACGACTGAGCGACTTCACTTTCACTTTTCACTTTCATGCATTGGAGAAGGAAATGGCAACCCACTCCAGTGTTCTTGCCTGGAGAATCCCAGGGACGGGGGAGCCTGGTGGGCTGCCATCCATGGGGTCGCACAGAGTCGGACACGACTGAAGTGACTTAGCAGCAGCAGCAGCAGTGCTTTCGCATGAGCTTAGTTGAGTTCTCAGCCTGTTGCTCTAACTTTCTCCACCAAGAGTAGATTAGGTAGACTCAGTTTTGGGAATGGAAATATTTTTAAATCTTGTTTTTGAACATTTCTTTAAACCCTTAGCTCCAGGGAACTGGAAGTTAATTCCAGATGCCATCCCGGAAATTGGTTCCAAGTAAATGAGTGACAGATTTTTGTTATCATTTGTTTTACAAAAACACAAATAAGAAAAGAGAGAATTTTAATTTCCAGGAGCAAGACTCTTATTGCACTTAGGAAAAAAATAATCATCGGGTACTATGGTATTGTAAAGATATATATTATGTACCTGTTTTATATTTTTCTTGATTTGAATTGTATTCACTTGTCTAAACTGGTGACTTCATCTTTGGTCTCCTACTTCATGATTTAGTTCCTGAAATAAGATGAAAGGAGTTGATCTGTCTTTATACTAATTCAAGGAAATTATAGCTTAAAATTATAAGCATTAACATGCATTTATATAACTTTTAATGATAAGAAGACAGTGCTTTCCTAGTTAAGGATTAGGAATACTGAAGATACCACAGTATCTAGCAGATTTTGAGTGAGGGCTACACCAACCTGCAGTGGTAAAACCAAGAACAGTGGAGCTGAGACTACTTGGGTTTGAATGCCACTTACTAGGTGTGTGGACTTGGACAGGTTATTTAGACTTTCTGTGCCTCAATTTTATATTTGTACAATGGAGATAATAATAGTAGGTACCTTGTAGAGTTGTGATTATTGTATGAGTAAATGCATTTAAAACACTTATGAAAAGTAGGAGAACCATTCTAAGTGATCTTATGTTTTCATTCTTACTATTTTATTCTTTCTGAAATAATTCTGCCATCCAAGTGCTGCTAGTCTCAGATAGCTTATGAAATTCTAATTTTATTGTTCAACAGCTGGTGTTGAAGCACTTCTCCTTTTGTATTCCATCCATCAGTTTCTTTTTTGTCTCCCTGGAGTATTCAGTACAAACATACAGTTTCTTCTCCATGATGGGCTTTCATCCAATTGACTTTAATGCTCTGATGACCACTTGGACTTCACTTGCACATTTGACTTTCAGCTCACTATCTGGAACCAGGGTGCCCAAGTTCATGTTGGAGACCAACCAACTTTGGATATGCAGTTGGGGGCACTTTTTCTTTATTGAAACCCATTCTTGTCTATAAAATGGATAACATCTACCTCATAGCTTCCCTGGTGGCTCAGAGGTTAAAGCGTCTGCCTGCAATGCCGGAAACCTGGGTTTGATCCCTGGGTTGGGAAGATCCCCTGGAGAAGGGAATGGTAACCCACTCCAGTACTCTTGCCTGGAGAATCCCATGGACGGAGGAGCCTGGTGGGTACAGTCCATGGGGTCGCGAAGAGTCGGACACGACTGAGTGACTTCACTTTCCCTGACATAGTATTTTATGTTGAAAATTCAATATGATAATCCATGGAAGATGTATTCGATACCCCTCAAGGAGGTGGAACATAACTCTCCACCATTTAAGTGCAAGCTGCATGTGGTACAATCCTTCCAAAGAGTGCAGTCTAAGAATGGGAAAATAAGAACCATGCAAGGGGAAATGCTAACAAACTCTACGACAGCCATGCAATCAAGGTTAATATCAACAGTGATAAGGAATGTTGACAGTCCATATCCTTGATATGATATAATAAGTGTCAGTTGCTCAGTCGAGCCCAACTCTTTGTGACCCCATGGACCATAGCCTACCAGGCTCCTATGTCCATGGAATTCTCTGGGCAAGAATACTGGAGGGGGTAGCCATTCCCTTCTTCAGGGGATCTTTGTAACCCAGGAACTGCAATTTCTCCATTCCATGCAGGTTTGTTTACAATCTGAGCTACTAGGGAAGACCCACAATGTTATGAGAATGGCATTTTATCTCTCTGGTCTTCCCCTGCCCAAAACCATTCAGCTTCAGTTGAGTTGCTCAGTCATGTCTGACTCTTTGCAACTTCAGCACACCAGTCTTCCCTGTCCATAACCAACTCCTGGAGCTTGCTCAAACTCATGTCCTTCAAGTCAGTGATGCCATCCAACCATCTCATCCTCTGCTGCTCCCTTCTCCTCTTGCCTTCAATCTTTCCCTGCATCAGGGTCTTTTCCAATGAGTCAACTCTTCGCATTGGGTGGCCAAAGTATTGGAGTTTCAGCTTCAGCATCAGTCCTTCCAATGAATTTTCAGGACTGATCTCCTTTACGATGGACTGGTTGGATCTCCTTGCAGTCCAAGGGACTCTCAAGAGTCTTCTCCAACACCACAGTTCAAAAGCATCAATTCTTTGGTGCTCAGCTTTCTTTATAGTCCAACTCTCACATCCATACATGACTATTGGAAAAACTGTAGCTTTCACTAATGGAATTTTGTCAACAAAGTAATGTCTCTGTGTTTTAATATGCTGTCTAGGTTGATCATGACTATTCTTCCAAGGAGCAAGTGTATTTTAATTTCATAGCCGCAGCCATCATCTGCAGTGATTTTGGAGACCAAGAAAATAAAGTCTGTCACTGTTTCCACTGTTTCCCCATCTATTTCCCATTAAGTGATGGGACCAGATGCCATGATTTTAGTTTTCTGAAGAAATGGTCTGGACCTACAGAAGCAGAAGATATTAAGAAGAGGTGGCAAGAATACACGGAAGAACTGTACAAAAAATATCTTCATGACCCAGATAATCATGATGATGTGATGACTAATCTAGAGCCAGACATCTTGGAATGTGAAGTCAAGTGGGCCTTAGAAAGCATCACTATGAACAAAGCTAGTGGAGGTGATGGAATTCCAGCTGAGCTGTTTCAAATCCTGAAAGATGATGCTGTGAAAGTGCTGCACTCAATATGCCAGCAAATCTGGAAAACTCAGCAGTGGCCACAGGACTGGAAAAGGTCAGTTTTAATTCCAATCCCAAAGAAATGCAATGCAAAAGAATGCTCAAACTACCGCACAATTGCACTCATCTCACATGCTAGTAAAGTAATGCTCAAAATTCTCCAAGCCAGACTTCAGCAATACGTGAACCGTGAACTCCCTGATGTTCAAGCTGGTTTTAGAAAAGGCAGAGGAACCAGAGATCAAATTGCCAACATCCGCTGGATCATGGAAAAAGCAAGAGAGTTCCAGAAAAACATCTATTTCTGCTTTATTGACTATGCCAAAGCCTTTGACTGTGTGGATCACAGTAAACTGTGGAAAATTCTGAAAGAGATGGGAATACCAGACCACNTTGTACTTCTTCCAGCCCAGCGTTTCTCATAATGTCCTCTGCATAGAAGTTAAATAAGCAGGGTGACAATATACAGCCTTGATGTACTCCTTTTCCTATTTGGAACCAGTCTGTTGTTCCATGTCCAGTTTTAACTGTTGCTTCCTGACCTGCATACAGATTTCTTAAGAGGCAGGTTAGGTGGTCTGGTATTCCACTTCCTAATCTTACATGTTTGTTTCAAGGAAGTGAACCAGTTGTGTGTTCGAGGTCCCTCACATCTTCAGTTTTGTTGCTCCAAGCTCCGCATACCCATCAAAAGTCTGTATTTATCTCTCTATCTTCCAGCAGTAATTCTCTTGACAGATGCTCAACCTGGAGCCTCTCGGCATCTGGCCATGCCCAAATTGGCCAGCTCCTCCAGGGCCGGGCAGCTGCAGAGCCTAAGTGTCGGCGGACCGCACCTCTAGGGCTTTGTTTTTGCCTCTGTGTTCTCAGGGTCTTCCTCCCTGTTGGGCCTTTGTCTCCTAAGTGTGGAGACTTGCATTGTCCTTTTTTAAGTTTTTAGTTCAGGTCAGACTCCAGCCCTGGCCTTTTCCAGAGATCAGCACATATCTGGAAGGGGGAGCCAGACATGCTCTGAGCCTGCCCCCTCCAGCTTCACCACTCCAGCACCACATACTAGTGAACGCTCTGCTGGAGTGGCTCTCCATCTTGCCCAAACCTATTTCTCAGTCCAAAGTCCACTCCCGGAGGCATCAGCTGTCCCAAGGGGAAATGCAATCGCCTACCCTCAGTTTGACACTGATAGTGTGAAAGTGAAAGTCGCTCAGTCCTGTCCGGCTCTGAATACTGGCGTGGGTAGCCTTTGCCTTCTCCAGAGGATCTTCCCAACCCAGAGATCGAACCCAGGTCTCCCACATTGCAGGCTGATTCTTTAGCAGCTGAGCTATCAGGGAAGCCCTGGATGCTGAAAGGTGAGTCCTGTCTGCCTTGGGATTTTGGTTCCTTGAAACCTCATGGCTTTTGCAGCTTTCTGATGCCTTTTTGTTATTTTTACTTGATTTTTTTCTAATTGTTTTCGTTGGGAATATTTGCTTGCTGTGAATTGCTTCATCCTACCCAAATGCGGAAGTTGAGATCGTCAGTTTTCTCTTTTCGAAGTAACAACTTTAACTTGTTTTTTTTTCTCTTGTATAATTTGTTTTATATTTCTTTATTTCTGCTGTTACCTCCATTATTTTCTTCCTTCTACCTGCTAGAGATTTAATTGCTTTTATTTTTCTAATTTCTTGAGATAGAATGCTAGGTCATTGCTTTCCAGCCTTTATCTCTCTGCTGCTGCTGCTGAGTCACTTCAGTCGTGTCAAACTCTGTGTGACCCCGTAGACGGCAGCCCACCAGGCTCCCCTGTCCCTGGGATTCTCCAGGCAAGAACACTGGAGTGGGTTGCCATTTCCTTCTCCAATGCATCAAAGTAAAAAGTGAAAGTGAAGTCGCTCAGTTGTGTCCGACTCTTAGCGACCGCATGAACTGCAGCCCACCAGGTTCCTCCAACCATGGGATTTCCAGGCAAGAGTGCTGGAGTGGGCATGGCCAGATGCCGAGAGACTCCAGGTTGAGCATCTGTCAAGAGAATTACTGCTGGAAGATAGAGAGATAAATATAGACTTTTGATGGGTATGCGGAGCTTGGAGCAACAAAACTGAAGATGTGAGGGACCTCGAACACACAACTGGTTCACTTCCTTGAAACAAACATGTAAGATTAGGAAGTGGAATACCAGACCACCTAACCTGCCTCTTAAGAAATCTGTATGCAGGTCAGGAAGCAACAGTTAAAACTGGACATGGAACAACAGACTGGTTCCAAATAGGAAAAGGAGTACATCAAGGCTGTATATTGTCACCCTGCTTATTTAACTTCTATGCAGAGGACATCATGAGAAACGCTGGACTGGAAGAAACACAAGCTGGAATCAAGATTGCCGGGAGAAATATCAATAACCTCAGATATGCAGATGACACCACCCTTATGGCAGAAAGTGAAGAGGAGCTTAAAAGCCTCTTGTTGAAAGTGAAAGAGGAGAGTGAAAAAGTTGGCTTAAAGCTCAACATTCAGAAAACGAAGATCATGGCATCTGGTCCCATCACTTCATGAGAAATGATGGGGAAACAGTGGAAACAGTGTCAGACTTTATTTTTTTGGGCTCCAAAATCACTGCAGATGGTGATTGCAGCCATGAAATTAAAAGACGCTTACTCCTAGGAAGAAAAGTTATGACCAACTTAGATAGTATATTCAAAGGCTGAGACATACTTTGCCGACTAAGGTCCGTCTAGTCAATGGTTTTTCCTGTGGTCATGTATGGATGTGAGAGTTGGACTGCGAAGAAGGCTGAGCGCTGAAGAATTGATGCTTTTGAACTGTGGTGTTGGAGAAGACTCTTGAGAGTCCCTTGAACTGCAAGGAGATCCAACCAGTCTATTCTGAAGGAGATCAACCCTGGGATTTCTTTGGAAGGAAGGATGCTAAAGCTGAAGCTCCAGTACTTCAGCTACCTCATGCAAAGAGTTGACTCATTGGAAAAGACCCTGATGCTGGGAGGGATTGGGGGCAGGAGGAGAAGGGGACGACTGAGGATGAGATGGCTGGATGGCATCACAAACTCAATGGACGTGAGTCTGAGTGAATTCCAGGAGTTGGTGATGGACAGGGAGGCCTGGCGTGCTGCAATTCATGGGGTCGCAAAGAGTTGGATACGACTGAGCGACTGAACTGAATTGAACTGATTGATTTTAAAATTGATTCCACTGTGATCAGAGAATAGATTTTAAAGTCTACACGCATCAAACCTATAGTCCTCTGCTCTAGCAGCTGAGCTATCAAAGGGTGTGATTTTAAAGTTAAATCACTTCAACTGATCCTTCTAAATATGCTGAGGCTTAGATTATGACCCAATATAGAGAAAATTTTGGTAAATGTCCCAGAAACACATGAAAACAATGTGTAGTCCATCAAGAACCTTTAGTTTTCTAAGTAGGTCAAGTAAGTTGATTTTATTAATTGTGTTTTTCAGACCTTTTGTCTCCTTATCATTTTTTCCCCTGCTCATCCCATTAGCTGTTGAGAGAAATGTATTGAGGTCTCCCAACTGATTGTGGATTTGTCTAGTGAGATCCTTTTTGTTCTGTTGCTTGTTGCCTTGTTCACTTTGAAGCTGAGCTTTTGGGTACACATAGACTCAGAATTGCTGAAGCTTCCTGTGAGCTGTCTTCTTTATCATTATGACACAAGTCTCTTGATACAGAGTGATGCTATTTGCCTTCAAGTCTATTTTAGACTGATAATAATATAGTTACTTCAGCTTTCTTTTGATTCATGTTAGCATAGCATATTTTTTCCTATCCTTTTACTCCAAATTTCCTGGGTGCTTATAAATTGTCTCACATGGACAGCATATAGCTGGTATTTTAAAAAACAAACCGTGACAGCCTTAGTCTTGTACTTGGAGTAGTCACTTCATTTGACATTTAATTACTGATAGAGTTGATTCTACTGGAGAAGGAACTAGCAACCCACTCCAGTATTCTTGCCTGGGAAATCCCGTGGACAGAGGAGCCTGGTGGGTACAGTCCGTGGGGTCACAGAGAGCTGGACATGACTGAGCACATAAGCACACAGAGTTGATTTTATGTCTGTGAATATCATTTCACTATTTTTTTTTCTATTTTACCCAGCTGTTTCATGTATTCTTTTCTTTCCTTTCTTATCTTCTTTTAGATTAACTATTTCTACCATTCCATTTTCCCCGCTATCAGCCTACTGGTGTGTATGCTCTTCCTTCAGTCTTTAGAGGCTGCCCGAGAGATTTGATATGAATCCTTGTCTTATTGTATGTACTTAAATATGTTGTTATTTTTACCACTTCTCTAGCAATGCTAGATATAAAAATAATTTCATTCACCCCTTCCTATCTTTTATGTTACTATTGTCATGCATTTAAATTTTACTTCAGTGCTGAATCCCATGGGATGCTACTTTTATGGTAAATAAGATATCATATGTATCTGCATGCTTACCCTTGCTATTTCTTTCCATCTTATATTTTTGTATGCTTGTGCCTGGACTAATTTTTTTGGTTAATTTATTGCTATTATTTTTAGCTAAAACAGCTCTTCATTGCTGTGCAGGGGCTTCCTCCAGTTGAGGGAGCAGGGCTGACTCTCCAGCTGCAGTGCTTGGGCTTCTCATTACTGTGGCTCCTCGTTGTGGAGCACGGGCTCCAGGGCACACAGGCTTCAGTGGTTGTGGTACACAGGCTTAGCTGCCCTGCGGCGTGTGGAACACTCCAACAACAAAACCAACCACCCAACCAAAAAACTCCCTTCCAGCGTGTAGTCCTCAAAGTTTTTTTTTTTAGAAAAGGCAGAGGAACCAGAGGTCAAATTGCCAACATCAATTGGATCATGGAAAAAAGCAAGACAGTTCCAGAAAAACATCTACTTCTGCTTTATTGACTACGCCAAAGCCTTTGACTGTGTGGATCACAAGAAACTGTGGAAAATTCTGAAAGAGATGGGAATACCAGACCACCTGACCTGCCTCTTGAGAAATCTGTATGCAGGTGAGGAAGCAACAGTTAGAACTGGACATGGAACAACAGACTGGTTCCAAATAGGAAAAGGAGTATGTCAAGGCTGTATATTGTCACCCTGCTTATTTAACTTCTATGCAGAGTACATCATGAGAAACGCTGGACTGGAAGAAACACAAGCTGGAATCAAGATTGCCGGGAGAAATATCAATAACCTCAGATATGCAGATGACACCACCCTTATGGCAGAAAGTGAAGAGGAGCTAAAAAGCCTCTTGTTGAAAGTGAAAGAGGAGAGTGAAAAAGTTGGCTTAAAGCTCAACATTCAGAAAACGAAGATCATGGCATCTGGCCCCATCACTTCATGGGAAATAGATGGGGAAACAGTAGAAACAGTGTCAGACTTTGTTTTTTTGGGCTCCAAAATCACTGCAGATGGTGACTGCAGCCATGAAATTAAAAGGCGCTTACTCCTTGGAAGAAAAGTTATGACCAACCTAGATAGTATATTCAAAAGCAGAGACATTACTTTGCCGACTAAGGTCCGTCTAGTCAAGGCTATGGTTTTTCCTGTGGTCATGTATGGATGTGAGAGTTGGACTGTGAAGAAGGCTGAGCGCCGAAGAATTGATGCTTTTGAACTGTGGTGTTGGAGAAGACTCTTGAGAGTCCCTTGGACTGCAAGGAGATCCAACCAGTCCATTCTGAAGGAGATCAACCCTGGGATTTCTTTGGAAGGAATGATGCTAAAACTGAAGCTCCAGTACTTTGGGCACCTTATGCGAAGAGTTGACTCATTGGAAAAGACCCTGATGCTGGGAGGGATTGGGGGCAGGAGGAGAAAGGGACTGAAGAAGGCTGAGCGCTGAAGAATTGATGCTTTTGAACTGTGGTGTTGGAGAAGACTCTTGAGAGTCCCTTGGACTGCAAGGAGATCCAACCAGTCCATTCTGAAGAAGATCAACCCTGGGATTTCTTTGGAAGGAATGATGCTAAAGCTGAAGCTCCAGTACTTCAGCCACCTCATGCGAAGAGTTGACTCATTGGAAAAGACCCTGATGCTGGGAGGGACTGGGGGCAGGAGGAGAAGGGGACGACCAAGGGTGAGATGGCTGGATGGCATCACGGACTCAATGGATGTGAGTCTGAGTGAACTCCGGGAGTTGGTGATGGACAGGGAGGCCTGGTGTGCTGCAATTCATGGGGTCGCAAAGAGTCGGACACGACTCAGCGACTGAACTGAACTGAACTGAAGGCTATATATTGTCACCCTGCTTATTTAACTTACATGCAGAATGCATTATGCAAAATGCCGGGCTGGATGAAGCACAAGCTGAAATCAAGATTGCCAGGAGAAACATCAATAACCTCAGATATGCAGATGATACCACCTTTATGGCAGAAAGTAAAGAAGAACTAAAGAGCCTCTTGATGAAAGTGAAAGAGGAGAGGGAAAAAGTTGGCTTAAAACTCAACATTCAGAAAACTAAGATCATAGCATCTGGTTCCATCACTTCATGGCAAATAGATGGGAAAACAATAGAAACAGTGACAGACTTAATTTTGGGGGGTTCCAAAATCACTGCAGATGGTGACTGCAGCCATGAAATGAAAAGACACTTGCTCCTTGGAAGAAAAGCTATGACCAACCTTGACAGCATAGTAGAAAGCAGAGACATCTTTACTTTGCCGACAAAGGTCCATCTAGTCAAAGCTATGGTTTTTCCAGTGGTCATGTATGGATATGAGAGCTGGACAATAAAAAAGCCTGAGTACCAAAGAACTGATTGCTTCAAACTGTGGTGCTGGAGAAGACTCTTGAGAGTCTCTTGGACTGCAAGGAGATCTAACCAGTCCATCCTAAAGAAAATCAGTCCTAAATATTCATTGGAAAGATTGATGCTGACACTCCAATACTTTGGCCACCTGATGCAAAAAACTGACTGCTTGGAAAAGACCCTGATGCTGGGAAAGATTGAAGCAGAAGGAGAAGGGGACAACAGAGGATGAGCGGTTGGATGACTTCATTGTCTCGATGGCCATGAGTCTGAGCAAGCTCCGGGAGCTGGTGATGGACAGGGAGGCCTGGCGTGCGGCAGTCCACGGGGTCGCAAGGAGTCGGACACGACTGAGCGTCTGAGCGGAACTGAGCTGATGCCTGTGTGCCGTCGCTCCAGTCATGTCCGACTCCTTGCGACCCTGTGGACTGTAGCCCGCCAGGCTCCTATGTCCGTGGGATTCTCCAGGCAAGAATACTGGAGCGGGTTGCCATTTCCTATCCAGGGGATCCTCCTGACCCAGGGATTTAACCTGCCTCTCCTGTGTCTCCTGCTTAGTAGGTGGATTCTTTATTACTGAGCCACTGGGGAAGCTCCTCTAACTCAGAGCATGGGCTAGTCTTTGAGCCCTCATCCCTGAGAAGTCCTAAATTCTGTCTAACC
>SJXQ01004965.1:440559-453571 GCA_006408695.1 Aepyceros melampus | reverse complement strand
CCACCCCAGCCCCCGGCTGCCACAGCTCTTCCCTAACACTCCCCTTTGCATCAGCTCCAGCTTGGTTCTCTCCCCCAGCCCCCTGCAGCTGTGCCCTCCTCCCTGAGGTGCACCTGCTATTTGGGCAGTTATCTGTGACCTTTTTATTCTCTGCCCTGTCCCAAACATCTGAAACAGGGCGCATTATAAAATAAGTACTCAGTATTCTTGGAATGAACTCAATCAATTTTGCATGGAGAATTGCGTTTTAAAACACTGCCTACGGCCATACCACCCTGTATGCACCCAATCTCATCTCAAAGGCCTACTCTGAGCCACACTCAAAGTCTCAAAGTGAAAAGCTTTGAGTCAAAGCTCAGTCATGTCTGACTCTGAGTCCATGGAATTCTCCAGGCCAGAATCCTGGATGGGTGCCGGGAGTCAAATCACAGCTCTGTTGCCTAACAGCTGTGTGACCCTGGGCAGACCTCTCTGTGCCTCAGTTTCCTTATCCCTCAGTGGAGATCGTTTTGGTAGCTACCTTGTAGGATAGTCTGTGCATCAGTCGCTCAGTCATGCCGGACTCTGCGACCCCATGGACCGCAGCCCACCAGCTCCTCGGTCCATGGGATTTTCCAGGCAAGGATACTGGAGTGGTTTGCCATTTCCTTCTCCAGGGATTGTAGGATAGTGATAAGGATTAAACGAGCCAATATGTGTGCAGTAGTTTCCTAAGAATTTGTAACAAATCGCCACAAACTGGGTGGCTTGAACCACAGAAATCTCTTCTCTCACAGTGCTGCGGCCAGAATCTGAAATCCGGGCGCCGCAGACTGCTGCCGCCTGCCACGGTTTATTTATGTGAGGACCCTTCCCTGCCAACTCTGGCTCCCAGCCTTGCTGGCTTGGCGGCCCCTGGCTACCCTCGGCTTGCTAAGCTGCCCTCACGCTGCCTTCTGGCTTCTTGCTTATGTCTGAGTCTTCACCTGTGTAGTCCTCGCTCTCCAGAGTCCCTTCTTTTTTATAAGGACTTCAGTCCTTGGACTTGGGCTCACTCCTAATCCAGTGTGTGCCTGCGTGCCTGCCCGGTCACTCAGTCATGTCTGACCCTCTGTGACCCCCATGGGCTGTAGCCCGCCAGACTCCTCTGTCCACAGAATTTTCTAAGCAAGAATACTGGAGTGGGTTTCCATTTCCTCCTCCAGGAGATCTTCCCGACCCAAGGATCAAACCTGCGTCTCCAGCATCGGCAGAGGGATTCTTTACCGCTGAGCCATCTGGGAAGCCCAGTCCAGTATGACCTCATGGGAACTCGATTACATCTGCAAAGACCTTGTTTTCATTAAGGTCACATGTGCAGGAAACTGGGTTAAGATTTAGGCATATCTTTCTGGGGACTCAAGCAACTCAGTACAGTCTTTTAGCCCTTCCAATAGAGCCTGGCACCCGAGGGCTGCTGCTGCTGCTAAGTCACTTCAGTCGTGTCCGACTCTGTGTGACCCCATAGACGGCAGCCCACCAGGCTCCCCCATCCCTGGGATTCTCCAGGCAAGAACACTGGAGTGGGTTGCCATTTCCTTCTCCAATGCATGAAAGTGAAAAGTGAACATGAAGTCGCTCAGTTGTGTCCAACTCTTAGCGACCCCACGGACTGCAGCCCACCAGGCTCCTCTGTCCGTGGGATTTTCCAGGTAGGAAACTGGGTTAAGATTTAGGCATATCTTTCTGGGGACTCAAGCAACTCAGTACAGTCTTTTAGCCCTTCCAATAGAGCCTGGCACCCGAGGGCTGCTGCTGCTGCTAAGTCACTTCAGTCGTGTCCGACTCTGTGTGACCCCATAGACGGCAGCCCACCAGGCTCCCCCATCCCTGGGATTCTCCAGGCAAGAACACTGGAGTGGGTTGCCATTTCCTTCTCCAATGCATGAAAGTGAAAAGTGAACATGAAGTCGCTCAGTTGTGTCCAACTCTTAGCGACCCCACGGACTGCAGCCCACCAGGCTCCTCTGTCCGTGGGATTTTCCAGGCAAGAGTACTGGAGTGGCACCCGAGGGCAGGTGATCTTATGTTTACCTTTGAGTTCCTGATGGCTTGAATAGTGTCTCGAATGTAGGTGTCCCCCAGTAGCTCTTGAGTTAATTAATAATGTATTAGCTCTTTGTCTTCCGCACTACAAATATATTTATAAAACCTATCATTTGTCTCTTTGTTTTATCATATTCTTTGCCATTAAAGTGTTTTAAGATTTTTATACAACCCAATAATTTATCTTCCATTCTTTTTTCCTCTTTTCTTTCATTAAAGATAAATTCTAGTCTTGCTTAATAAGTTTCCATTCTTCCCTGGTCCCTCGGGGTCTCCCTCTCATACTTCACAGATAATCTAGACTTTCTTGCGAGAATTTTTTACTGCTTTATTTTTTAAATATGAATTCCTAATCCATATGGAGTTAATTTTTTTTGTACTGTGTAAAATAAGGCTCTTCTATATTTTCCCTTTGTCGTTTGTGGAATTCTCATTATACTAGGGCATACATCTGAAAATTCTCATTTTGGTGCACAGTTCTATGCATCTTTTTCTATATCAATGTAATTTTCTTTATTTTAGTAAAACAGATCTTTCCTTATGTTTTTTTCCTTCTTCTATTTTCTTGGCTACTTTCAGGCCACATTTAAATCTTTCCATATAAACTCTATCCATATAGAGTCACCTCCCAAATGCATTATTAAGATCATAATTGGACTTGCGTTGTTTATATGTTAAAAACGTATCTGCTTTTGAAATTGAGAAGGGAGAAATAAAATCAAGCACAGAGGCGGGTGTGGCCGCCCGGTGGCAGCTTCTCCCGCCACCTTGACCTTGTGCTCGGCTTTGGGCCCTGTGGTTTGTCTTCACCTGCCCTTTGAACAACAGACATAATTCCAGGACTTAAGAACAGTCTCCTCTGAAGCAGAAATGGCTTGTCCGCTTTCAACTGCAGTCTTCACAGCTTGTTACTAAAGTACTGGATTAATTTGCCCATGGCATGTGCTAAGATTTTACAGGTGTGCAAAAAAGCACTCTACATTCTGGGGGCTTGCCTCCAAGGTTAGGCACATCTGGTCCATTTACGAGTCACCCCGGGAATCTCCTTGTTACTGAAAGCCGTCAGGTCACCTTGTCTTTTATTCTCCTTTCACAGTTTCTGAAGGTTGCATTTAGGCTCAGTGTTTTCGTCACTCTGAGCCTTTTACACACAGTTTTAGTCTTGTTGTTCCAGGGGGATAATATAGTTTTAAAAACTCCCTAAACCAAATCATACTGTCACTGTTTTCATTGTCATCATCACGCCTGCATCAGGAAAAGAAAGAAAAAGCCCCACTGTTTTATGGCTTGGTGACTGTGGTTATCAAACCCTCAGTGTGTCTTGAAGGTCCAGAAGACGGGGGGATAGATTGTTTCTGGAAGCATTTTCAGCACCATCACCCATGGGTCAAGTGGAACTGGGTCTGGACCAGACAGATCTCACCTGAGGGCTAAGCATGTCTAGATTTGGGAGAATGGTTGGACTGTGATAGTGGTATCTTTCTAGAGGTCATAGCATTGCCACCAAATGTACAGGATTCCATGGACTCGTGGAGCTGGAAAGGACCTCAGAGTCTATGCACTTGCTGTCCTTCACCCCCTCTTCATGGCCCTCCCTCTCTGTTCCCCAATACCTCAGGGGATAGTTACCCAGTGGTGCTGGACGTGGAGAGTGGCCGAGATAGCCTGAGCAGCAGCTGTGGGTCCAGTGTGGCCTTGGGCTCCAGCGATCAGCTGTTAGAAGAACTTCCCTGGGGCAGCTGCTGTCCCATCCGTGTGGTCCCCAGAGTGAATGTGTGTGAAACGGGCCTACAGCCACCCTGCAGGCTGAACCAGGAGCCTCCCACCAAGGCCGTCTTAAATGAGCCAAACTGCGCTTGAGCTGCAGCCCCACTGGCTCAAGGACAAATGTTTGTTTCGTCATTGGCCACCGCATTTTGGGTGATTGTTATGCGGTAGCTGGCTCACAGAGCCTCTGTCCCCGCTATCAACCTGCCCCAAACATGGGCCACAAAGCCTCGGGGAGCACCCAGACCCGGTCTCAACCATGTCCTCCGCAGACTGCCGGGCAGCTCGCTGGAGTGGGGAGTGGCACACTTCCCGTCATTCGTGGAGCCCGAGCCTCAGCTGTGAGTCCAGACTCAGCCACAGCGTGGGGCTGTTTGTCACTGGTTACCGAGCATCCCTGGGCAGTACCCCCGCTGGAGTTATCCAGGTGTCTCTGTGCTCAAGCCCGTCCCTGGGACAGGGGCTGGTGTCTCTGTGCTCAAGCCCGTCCCTGGGGACAGAGGCTGGTGTCTCTGGGCTCCAGGCTCCTCATCTGTAAGTGAACCTGTAAATGCCGCAGCTGACATGCTCCAGGCTCTCCCCCCGCGGAGTCAGGAGACAGTGGTATCTCATGGTGTCAAGCCGACATGCATTCAAGCCTTTGCTCCACCACTCACAGCCAGCTCTTTCTGGCAAACGGTTGTTTTTACTTAGCCGTCCTAAACTTTGATCTCCTCCTTTGTAAGATGGACTTGGTCATGTTTCTGTTGGAGAACTGTTGCTCTGCTTACAGAAGGGTGGTGTGTGGAAGTCACTTGGTAACGTGACCGTGCCTGGTGTATCTTCAGTTGGGGTCTCTTTCTCAGTGACACTTGGGAAGCATCCATTGCCCCCTGGAGTCATGTTTGCTGCTCTGAAGTTGGCCCTGGGTCTTGTCATTGGGCCGTTGATGCTGGGACTGTGCTCGAGATGCTCCCCAGCTTCAGACCCCGCTTCTGAGTCCCTGTCTCTGGAACAGTCCCCGCCATCGGTGTCCTCACACAAGGACACTGAGACACCCGGTGTCTTTTATCTGAGATGCTCCACACCCTGGGAGTGTCCTTCATTCTTCAAAATATTCCTGCCACCTACAAAGCTGAAAAGAAATCCCGTCACTTGAACCGCGCTTACAACAGGCAATGGCCTCTCGAACTGAACACACCGTGGCCTCTGCAGGTGACGGAACCGTGATCGCCTCTCATGTGGGTTTGCATCAGCTGTGAACACCCTGCTTACTGCGGCCACACGGACAGACTGTGTGCCTGAATACTCACGGAAACATTTGCCGAAATAGTTTCAGCTCTCTATCTGAGTACACATCTGTTTTGAAAGTTCCGTACTCTTGCAGCCTTGGTGCTCTAATCCCTTATAGCAGATTTGCGTGTGATCAGGTCGTCTTGATGACTGAATTCTCTGATTGTTTCTACCCTCTGATGACTGAGGCAGCTAAGGATCGGGAGGGCTGGAAGAGCAGGAGTTCCTGGGATAGGGAATGGAGGGTGGGGAGATAGAGTAAGTCTGAAATTCTAGAGAAGCCTTTTTTTTTTTTTCGCCTGTTTCATTTTGACTATGAATGTGTATGTCAAGAAGTAGAAGTAATATTATTCATTAAAAATAAAACCCAGAGCCCACATTGGTTCTTTCACAAGTAACAGGTGGGAGAAGAATCTCCAGGTGGGGAGGAATGGCTGAACAAGCAGTCTCCAGGTCTGTGTACCCGACTTCTACTTTCACTTTGCATCTTGGTCTTTAAGTCTCTGGCTTCTGTGTAAGCTGGAGTGTAAACATGAGCCTTTCCCTTGGTCCCCCAGACTGACAGTTTGCAAAGAGAACATGACTGAGTGCAGGGTTAAGGGAGGAACAGTAAAGATCATGGCTGACCCGGCACCAGAGCCGTGCACCTTCGCAGGTCTGAAGCCTCTGTAGTTCAGGTCTCAAGGACAAGTACGACCTTGCAGTTCTAAGCCCGCCTCCCTTTCCTCCTGCTTCCTTGTGTCCGCCTCCCGGGACAATGTCTTCCCATCCTGCCTAGCAGTATTCTGGGTAGTCTAGCTACTACCTAGCCAAGGCTAGATGACCACTTGCCCCTCATATCTGCCTCACGTGGACTCTGTCACATCAGGTGCAAGATTCACCCAGACCTGCAGGAGGAGTGGGGCTTCCCAGGTGGCACTAGTGGAAGGAACCCACCTGCCAGTGCAGGAGACGTAAGAGGCATGGGTTTGGTCCCTGGGCCAGGAAGACCCCCTGGAGGAGGGCATGGCAACCCTCTCCAGCATTCTTGCCTGGAGAATTCCACAAACAGAGGAGCCTGGCGGGCTACAGTCCACTGGGGTCACAAAGAACTGGACACCGATGAAGCAACTTAGCACGTAGTAGAGTTGGGAGAGCATTCAGGGTTCCCTTACACTGACGTCCCTGCCTCCTCTTGTCATTCAGCGTTTACTGAGCACCGTTTACTTGGGGTACATAGGTGGAAAAGAAGTGCTGGTAATTTCTCCAACCAACAGTCATTTATTTGTCGAGTGCCTGAGGGACTGTTTACAATAGAAGCAAGCAGAGGGACTATGGACTGTGTGACTGAACTGAACTGATGATATATAATATGGAGAATCTTTTCACATGCTTATTTTCCATTTGTATATCTTCTTTGGTGAAATGAAGAACTCTTAAAACTCAACAATATGACAGCAATCTGATTTTAAGTCTTTATAATTTTTGGATAAAAGTCCTTTATCAGATGTATGCTTTGCATATGTTTTCTGTCAGTCTGTTGATTGGGTTCTAATGTACATTTCCCTGATGATTAGTGATGTTGAGTATCTTTTTTTGTGTCTGTTGGCCATCTCTATGTCTTACTTAAAAAAAAAATGTGTATTCAGATCCTCTGATGTGAATTTTTAATTAAATTTTAAAAATTAAATTGTTTGTGTTTTGCTGCTACCGCTAAGTCGCTTCAGTCATGTCTGACTCTGTGCGATCGCATAGACGGCAGCCCACCAGCTCCCCCGTCCCTGGGATTCTCCAGGCAAGAACACTGGAGTGGGTTGCCATTTCCTTCTCCAATGCATGAAAGTGAAAAGTGAAAGGGAAGTCGCTCAGTCGTGTCCGACTCCCAGCGACCCCATGAACTGCAGCCTTCCAGGCTCCTGTGATCTAAGGATGCACATCAGGGAGTTCTGCTTCTCATGTGAGTGAATCAGCTGCTACTAGACCAACTTTCCTAGAGACATAACTATGAACACTGGACAGTGTTAAACAAGTCAGTAAATTAATGGATAAATAGCTAAACAGAGTACCCAAAGGTCCTGGAGAATGAAACTAAGCAATGAGATTCTGGAGAGGAGTCAACTCTTGGAAATGGAAATAGCATGAAGAAATGTTCCCATGTTTTCAGCTTCCCATCTGAGTGAAGGCTGAAGTTGTTGCCACATATGGTAGATAAAACACTGATAGAAAACCAGCAGCCTTCCCAGCCTGAAGAACCAGAGAGCAGCGGGAGGTCTGAGTGACTGATGCCACTGGGAAGTAAAGGGGATTTCTGTAGAGGACGGAGCCAGGACGTGGATGCTTTAAGCTCTGTTTATAAATTCTTCCCAAATCTCTGGCCAACCCCAATGATACAAAAGCAGGGCAGACTGCTAGGAGCCTGGCTCAGGATAAAAGAGCCAAACTGAGATTTAAACTGCAGCCCAGCAGACAGAGTCCAGCCAAGTCTACTGTGTACTCAAACAGGTAAACAAAATGTAACAGAATCCAGAATCTCCACACACCATAACATTCATAATGTCCAGGAAGCCCACCCAATCTTATTCAACATATGGAGAAATAGGGAAGAGTGACCTTTCTCAAGAGCAAAGACTCTGAGATGATCCAGATGTTGGACTTAGCACTTGAAGTTTTTAACCACTAAAACTATGCTCAGTCATACAAAGGGAAGTATACTCATAATGAATGAAACCATAGGAAATCTCAGCAGAGAACCAGTCCACGATCAAAGTGATGTCCCAGGAATGGTGGAAGTGCGATTCGGGGAATCAGAACGTGCCGGTCACAGTTTGTTCTTTGAGGAACTTTGCTAAGTGTCACGCAACTGTATGTTCCTCGGTTCTTTGTCTCGTCACAACAAAGATTTGAAGTGACGGACATTAAAGCCCCCTCGGCGTGTCACAGCTCTCGGGTCTTGGATAAACTGTGTTACAGCTCTCAGGTCTCGAATGGACCCTGTTACAGCTCTTAGACAAATCAGTGTTACAGCTCTATTTTATTTAGAAGATAGCAAGAAAATCCATCTTCGAGGGATGAGGGCATGTCGACCCAAAGACACAAGGAGAAGAGTGCCCCAGCACGGGCGGGTGGGGGTAGGGGAGAGAGAGCGAGCTTTGGCTCCTCTATTTCTATGTTTCTCTCTCCCTGGGCCTGTCCTCTGTAAATTGGGCCAGCCAGGAGTGTTGTGAGGTTCTCACTCCGGTCCTCGGACCTTCTTTTGTCTCTTCTTGTGGGCTTTTCCCTTCCTTGTCTTGTAGCCACTGCCATTTTGGACTCCTTTTCCCTGTTCTACCTACTTAACACTAAGGAAAACGCCTCCTAGGAAAGATCAAAGGACAAGATTTCAATGGTTGAACACTTGACAGTCGGTTTTATACACGTTGCAGTTTAGCCCTACATTGTGTTATAAATCGCCTCCACGGGTTGCAATAAATCTAGTTGATTGGTGGCCCTATTCATCCCAGGAATGAGTGGCACAAGGGGAGGCTTGAGAGATGCTCATGTTGGTGAAGACCTTGGCGCCTCTCTGGGGACTGCGCTCCTGGGCATTGCATGTTCGGTGGCACTCTGTGCCCGTCGGGGATGGCACGCCTACAACCTCAGGACAGGCTGCCTAAGGCACGCCCAGCCACCCCGGGCTTCTCACCCCTCCAGGCTGTGGAAACATTCGCCTACAGACATTTTCTTACCATCCATTACATATGCTTTTATGAAAGGACTGAGCAGGAGGAATTTGCAATGAATAATTCATGTGTAATTGTTTTGAAAATATGAAGTTTTTTTTCTTAAAGAAAGCCACCGACCTCTCCATTTCAGAGCCCCTGCTGCTGCTGCCTGGGTGCCCGTGCGAGACCCACGGGTGGGCTGTCTAAACGCGTGCCCCGTCCGGAGCTGGGCCAGACTCCCGCGCAGAGCAGGGTGGGCAGGTGCATGTGCCGATGCCGCAGCGCCAGAGTCCCCAGCCACGCCCTCTGCCAGGCCCCCAGGCAGGCCCTCGGGGTAGCCTGGGCATCCGGCGCCGCTCCCCGCCTCCGCCGAGCCCCCAGGCAACACTGTAACACCTGCATTCCCCCTTCCTTTCTCTCTCCTCCCATTCCTGCACCAAGCCCGACCCGCAGCCTGTTTACTTCAACACACACACAAGCCCAGCCACGGCCAGGGCCTGGCCAACCGGGCAGGGGCAAAGACAGCGAGCCGCAATCACATGCAGCTCATTACTCACAGAGATGGCCGGAGAGGCCCGCTCCCGGGTCCTGGCCCGCACGCCAGAAAGGGCAGCACAAAGCAGGAGCCGGCGGCTGCCCTGCTGCTGTGAGTGCCTCGGTGCTGCTAAGTGGATCTGCATTTTACGGCTCTAGCCTGTGGCGGCCGGGGTGGAAGGCGCCACCTGTCAGACCCTGGGAACCGAGGAGAATCTGTCTCCTGACGGCCTCCTGGAACATGGGGAATGGCAGGTGGCCTCGTACCCTCTCATTGGCGGCTTCCCCCTCTCTGGTGTCCCGAGGGCATCGCAAGGTGTTCTGCGGAGACCCAGATTAGCCTTTGCCTACTGGTCTGTTTGGATCCGTGTGAGGGGGCTCTTCCCTCACTTCCTACTGTCATTTCCTATCTGTTTCCACTTGTTCTCTTTGTCTGGAGGCCAGTGACCTTTTTCCAGCAGTGGCTTTTATCACAGTGGTTAAGAAGAAGGACTGAGTTTGGATCCCAGGTTTGTCCCTACCTAACCATATGTCTGGGGCAACTCTCATAGCCTCAGTTTCTGCATCTTTAAAGTGGAGTTAGTAAGAGTCCTTTTCTCACGCTTAAATGAGATGTTAATAGCTGTAGAGACCTCAGGGCAATGCCTGGCATGTAATAGGCATCGTTGTCCCGTCGCTCAGTCATGTCTGACTCTTGCGACCCCGTAGACTGCAGCACACCAGGCTTCCTTGTCCTTCACCATCTCCCAGAGCTTGCTCATACTCATGTCCATTGAGTTGGTGATACCATCCAACTGTCTCATCCTCTGTTGTCCCCTTCTCCTCCTACCTTCATCTTCCTCAGCATCAGTGTCTTTTTCCAGTGAGTTGACTGTTCACATCAGGTGGCCAAAGTATTGGAGCTTCAGCTTCACCATCATTCCTTCCAATGAATATTCAGGACTGATTTCCTTTAGGACTGACTGTTTTGATCTCCTTGCAGACCAAGAGACTCTCAAGAGTCTTTTCCAACACAACAGTTCAAAAGCATCAGTTCTTCAGTGCTCAGCTTTCTTTATGGTCCAGCTCTCACATCCATACATGACCACTGGAAAAACCATAGCCTTGACTAGATGGACCTTTGTTGGCAAAGTAATGTCTCTGCTTTTTAATACTCCATCTAGATTTGTCATAGCTTTTCTTCCAAGGAGCAAGTGTCTTAATTTCATGGCTTCAGTCACCATCTGCAGTGATTTTGGAGTCCAAGAACATTAAGTCTGTCACTGTTTCCATTGTTTCCCCATTTATTTGCCATGAAGTGATGGGACCAGATGCCATGATCTTAGTTTTCTGAATGTTAAGTTTTAAGTCAGCTATTTCACTCTTCTCTTTTACCTTTATCAAGAGGCTCTTTGGTTCCTCTTCCATTTCTGCCAAAAGGGTAGTGTCATCTGCATATCTGAAGTTCCTGATAAGCACTGCTAAATCATGATGATGGTGATGGTGGTGATGGTGGTGATGGTGGTGATGGTGGTGGTGGTGGTGGTGGTGGTGATGGTGATGGTGATGGTGGTGGTGGTGGTGGTGATGGTGGTGGTGATGGTGGTGGTGATGGTGGTGGTGGTGGTGATGGTGATGGTGGTGATGGTGGTGGTGGTGGTGATGATGGTGATGGTGGTGGTGGTGGTGATGGTGATGGTGGTGGTGATGGTGATGATGGTGATGGTGGTGGTGATGATGATGATGGTGATGGTGGTGATGATGGTGATGGTGGTGGTGGTGGTGATGGTGATGGTGGTGGTGGTGGTGATGGTGGTGGTGATGGTGATGATGGTGATGGTGGTGGTGATGATGATGATGGTGATGGTGGTGGTGATGGTAACGATGGGTTCTATCTTATCCCATCCTCCTGCTCCCTCCCCTCCCCATTCAGCTTCCTCCACAGAATGCAGTCTGTGTAGCACTGCCCCACTGTTCTTCTGCTCTCCACCTCCTCTGGCTTCCTGTGCCACCACAATCCCTGAACAGCACCATTCTAATGGCTTGTCTGTGTGTTCCCCACCCCACAACACTCAGGCAGAGCCTTTATTCTAACCCATCTCCATATAGCCTTCCTGTATCTGTCCTGGGAGAGTCCAGTTGTCCTGGGTATCTTTGGTCCTTAGATGCACAGACACATTTTGAATTATGATTCAGTGTCCTTTTCTGGAAGGAAAGCCATGTTTTCCATTTAAATTGTGAACCCTTCGTAAGAGTCAGGGATGCTGTCTCCTGTCCCACTTCTAGCATCCCTTTGGGGGCATTCACCTCCAGGCAGGTAGCTGTGTCCAGGTTGCTGACTAACTGGCTCTTGGCAAAGGGCTGCCAATGTCACCTGCCCCTGGAACAGCCCAGACCATCAGTTCCTCCTGGGCAGAGTCATCTAGGGGATTCTGCTTCCGTCTGCAATGCAGGGAAGTATGTTTTCTCAGTCGCCGCCGCCCCAGCCCCCACCTGCCTCACACACAAAACAGAGACCGTAGGTCAACAGTAGGTTATGTGTGGTGGAGTGAAGGGATCCTGGATAACTTTCAGCGAGTGGATCACACAAGAAGAGGAAAACAGGTGTCCGTGGATCCCCCTCAGAAAGCATAGTAACTTATAGTTTAAACCGATGAAACTCTGATCAAAATTCTGGTTTTCCCTCCTCAAATCCCTTGCTTTACTCTACTCTGTTTGTGTTTCCTAGCGTGTATGTGAATATATATAAACCTAACTTTTGAAACTTGAAAGCTGCTGCCGTCACAGCAAATGTGAATTTGGACACCTGGATGGCACAGCCAGTGGCAAGCTTTGCAGCGATGCCTGCAGCCTGCATGCCAGGTTGACCAAAGCCAGGTTGGACCAGGTTGGGAGCCCGGCTGCACCTCTGTTCTCTCGCTCAACCAACCAACCTTGCCCAGGGCCCCAGCCCCAGGACAACCGGCCCCGCCCGTGGGAACCCGGGGGTGGGAGCAGACAAGTAACAGCCAGGCTGGCCCACAGAGGCCGTGGTGATGAGCTCGTCGCGGGGCTGGAGGGCTCAGCCGGCAAAGACCTGAAACCACCTAACAGCCTTTCCCCCTCACTTGTCTTCCTCGTCAGGTCCTAGAAGATAATGGAATGCCCATGGATGACGATCAGTACGCTCTGTTGACCACAAAATTAGGATATAAGAAAGAAGGGATGAGTTATCTTGATTTTGCAGCGGGATTTGAAGGTAGCTAACAGCCAAGTACCAACCTGGCTCCCACACGGGGCCCCACGGGTCTTTCCGCATGGGGCCCCAAGGCTGCTGGGGTTGAAGTAGTGTGAGCTGAGATGTGGAAATCACATGCGTCCTAAGACTGAAACAGACATTCTTGTTTAATTTTAACCATGTTTCGGCCTTTTTCTTTTTTACCCCCACTCAGCTGCACTGTGAGTGCCGCATTTTGTCTGGCATAGCCTTCTACAAATAGTAAGAGCACAAATGGTTTCTAAAATTGACTCCCAAGCCTGTGCTCCTCCAACCACACCTCGTGTCCTCCAAGGTTTTCCTCCTAAAAGTAGATGCTGGTTATCGGTCATCAGAGCCACCTGTGCACCAGCGGGGATCGTGTCCTTCCTGGACCCAGAGGCTCTGAAAGATTCAGCGGCTTGGCCCAGATCAGCCGGCCCCTGTCCCTCCCCTCCCCCCCGCCCCGCAGGGTTGTCCG
>SJXQ01004965.1:427714-440382 GCA_006408695.1 Aepyceros melampus | reverse complement strand
TCAGCGCCCGGTCCTCCCATTTGCCCCTTGCCCCTGTTCTCCTCTCCCAGCCACACACCTGGCAGATGGACAACCAGCACCCAGCCTCCCGCTTCTCAGCTCTTGTCTCTCCCCTCCCTTGTCTCCACTCTTACTGAAGTTTAGAAGGACAAATAAGCCCTCCGGAAAAGCTGCAGAAATCCCGTGTATATATCCACGAGTCCACAGATTATATGAAAGCATCGCAGGCTGGACAGGGCAGAACCCAGACCCCTACTTGCTTTTTGCTGTCCTCCCCCGGGGCTGGTCTGAGCGATGACTGGATAGCGCAGTGGGTCTCTCTCGAGGAACTGGCAGCTGTGACTCCGCCAGGAAAGAGGAAGGTCCCATCCAGCCCCCCCACCAGATTTCATTTGCTGATCCTAAAGGAGAGAGGTCCTGCAACCCCCTACCCCAAAGACAACACGAGAAGCTGTGGAATTTTAGGATTTTGACACTTCCTTTGGCTATACGCTTCGACCTTTTTGAGGCGATAAAAAGAGAGAAAAGAAGCTGCATTTATCTTAGTGAGTGCTTCCGGTGCCCTGGTGCATCCATCAGTGAGGCAAGGAAATCGGGGGTCTAGGGTGAGCAGTGACTTCCCGAGGTTCCAGAGCAGGGGGCCTGTCACAGTGGGCACCTCGCCCTGCAGCTTCCTCTCTTCCCCCTCTCCCCCACTCCTCTGTCCCCCAACACATGGCCAGATGCTGGAGGGGGGAGATGGAGGCTCCAGGCCATGGGGGTTGACGGGGGCAAGGCAGAGGGGATCAGGCACTGGGGGGGTGTTATCCACCGGGCGCAGCAAACCTGGGGTGGGGAGGCCACTCCAGACCAGGTGCAGGCGAGGCAGAGGCCAGGTTCAAGGCTGGACTAAAGGCTGCCCATGAGTTCCGGAGGCCCTGCCTGCCATTCATCCCCCAGACCACATCAGGGAGGGGGGTTACAGTGTGTGTAGAGAGTTAACGTCCTAAACCAGGTCTGAGGTTGCAGCCTGCCTTTAGAGAATGCCACATTCAAGTCCTTGCAACCTCAGGGAAATGGGCTGGTTTTTAAGTGGAGGTTACACTTCCTTCCTCCATTTCAGGTAAGAGAGAGACGGCCTCATTCAGTCATTAACCGGCTGGGCTCTGGAAGCCGGCAGGCCTGGGTTAGCGGCCCGTGAGCTCTGTGACCTCAGGGAAGTTGGATCCCTATGTCCTTGTCTGTAGAATGGGCATAGTAATAGGTCTCCTTGTGCATAAACCAGGCTTAAGGAGAGACTCTGCCTCTTAGGCCCGTGGAAAGGGCCAAGATTTGTCCAGAAGGTGTCCGGAGGCCTCAGGCTAACGTCCAGCACAGAACCTGCCCGGTGACTGAATTACACGTTCCTGCGTTTAGGACCTGAGTCTAGGAAACAGAATGGACAGGAATCCCCTTTCTCTGCCTCTGGTAACTAAGGGATAGACAAGCAGGATGTGGTCCCTGCCCTAGAGCAAGGACGGAGGAGCCAGACGCGGAAACATGCCAAGCGAGAGGGTGGCCCCGATGGTCTGAGGACAAGCTCTCCTCGTGGTGACAGGGACATTTCTAAGATCAGAACAGAGTTCACACCATGTTCCATCACAGAGTCGTAGTACTGTCGAGAGTTCTAGCAGGACTGGGGACCGAAGAAGTTAAGCGTTGAGATAGAAGTAGAGTCACGTCCACCACTAATGGAAGCCTCCTGATTCACTGTTTCAGATCCTAAGATGAACGGGCCAGAAGTGACCCCACCCCAGACTCCAGCTCTTCCCAAAGGTGACGTGGACAGCTTCTTTGTCACTGTGAAGAGTGCCTAAGAGAATTCCCCCGGAGACTGAAGGAATTTTTCCGGGTAAATCACGGCCTCCCTGCTGCCTGCCTTATCTGGACCCAGCCCCCCGCCCCGTCCTCCTCACTGTTCAGCCACAGCAGGTATGAGCCCTGCAGCCCCAGAGCTCTCCTTCCTAGACTCAGGCTTGCCTCTTCTCCACTTCTGGGGAAGGGACTCATCTCTGCGATTCCCTCCCTTCCTTTGCTGACACTCTGCTAGGCCTGCCTTCTGCCCCTCAAAGATGCTGGAGAAGTAAGGAGACTTTCCTCACAAGACAGAGAGGGGTAGGAAGGGTCCCGAGTTTCAGTGAATTTAGGGTCCTTTCAACCATCCTATCTGCTCCTCTCCTGCGCTCACCAAAGCTTTGTGCACTTTCACATCATAAGCTGGACTCTCTGCTGAAAGCTGGGGCTGAAAACTGGGAGCCCTGCTCGGGGAGCTCAGTCCAGCCCCAGACAGATGATCAACAGACAATTCAGACACATTGCGACTGGCTGTCATAGAGGACTGGTACTGTCTATGGGGGCACAAAGAAAACAACCGTTAAGGAGGGCTCCCTGGAGGAGGTGACCCCCTAACAGAATCTTAAACCCTTAGCATGTGCTGGCCAGGAAAAGAAAGGAGCGAAAAATAGAAGAGCGGGCTTACTCAAGGTGGGCGGCAGACAGGCCATGGGCTTTTGGGAAAGCTCCCAGCTCTGCGTGACTGAGGCATGGGTTGCATGCAGAAGCTGTAATGAAAAAGATGGGGGAAATAGCAGCCATTCCAACACAGAGGCAGGGGCAGAATGACCTCAACTATTTTTGTGTTGAGAAGTGAAGTGAAAGTGAAAGTAGTCAGTAGTGTCCGGCTCTTTGCGACCCCGTAGACTATACAGTCCATGGGATTCTCCAGGCCAGAACACTGGAGTGGACAGCCGTTCCCTTCTCCAGGGGATCCTCCCAACCCAGGGATCGCACCCAGGTCTCCTGCATTGCAGGCAGATTCTTTACCACTGAGCCACAAAGGAAGTAAAAGAGGGTCATTAAAGTGGGAAAGAAGATCAGTTAGATAAGCTGACCATTTAGCTTCAAAATAGAGCAGAGGACCAGTGTGTGGAGACCCCAGGGTGAGAAGACCCCAGGGTGAGGAGACCCCGGGGTGTGGAGACCCCAGGGTCAGGAGACCTTGGAGTGTGGAGACGCCAGGGTGTGGAGATCCTGGGGTGAGGAGACCCCGGGGCATGGAGACACTGAGGCATGGAGACCCCAGAGTGTGTAGGCATGAACACCTCAGCAGACGAAACAATGTTGAGTCCAGGGGAGGAGAGGTGCAGTGCCCCCTGTGGGTAGAGCCAGCCCCCAGGAGCAGGGCAGCCAGTTTACTGTGCTTGAAACATCTTCCCAGCACGGAGTGCCAGTTGGAGGTTCATTCTGGTTATCACCGAGCTCCCATTTTACAATAGACACACAAGATTGCCTAGCTCGGATTTGCAGGATGGTTCTGACTTTGACTGACGGCCCAGCCATCAGACCATGCATCCTGATTCTTGGTTTAAAATGACCATCATAAGCAGACAGGGAGAAGGGTTTGTCCTCATCAGATAACCCCATGTGCCCAACCGAGAAGAGCATGGAGCAGGCAGGGGTCCTTGTGCGGTGGAGAGCCTGCTTCTCTCAAGAACGAGAGCCTGATGGGAGGCAGAGCGGGCAGAGGGGGAAGTCGAGTCACTGGGTCAAGCCGTCCCTCGTGCTGGTCAGCCGGACCCTGAGAGGCCATCACCTGCTACCCCTCCAGTGAAAACCCAGACCCCTGTTCTGGCCCCTCTATGCTGTCTCCTGTCGCTCATCTTTTCCAGTGGGGCCACAGAGAAGCCAAGCTCCCTGCTGGCACCATCGTCTTCCTGGCTTTATTATCACTGAAGCTTGGTTACAGCACACGTATGTTCTATGTTTCCTAAGATGGTCTCTACTTTAAATAATTAACTAATGGATTGATTTAATAAATGTTCACCAACACCCACTCCATCCTGCAAGGACTTATAACCTAGTGGGTGAGACAAGCGAACCCCTAACTGCCAGGGTATGCATGATACAGACTCAGATGTCGGTTGCATCCAGGACCCTGGCGGGTGCTCGTTGCCCTCACAGGTGTATGTAGATGGAACAGAGCGTGTTTGGGTGGTTGACTGGGAAGGTCCAGTCACTTTATTTCCTTTCTTGAGTTCCTATTTGTGAGGAAGTCTTGAATCTCTCTCTCCATCAATAATGAAAAGTCTATCTTGCATTAGTTGCAAATGCTGTTAATCCCACTGCTGCTATTTGCTCAGTGATCTGTAGCCAGATGAGTGGACCTCAGTGCAGGTGGGTCCATGGACAGTAGCAAAGCTGAGCAAGGTGGCCTCACCCTCCCAGGCCAGGCCACAGACCAGGAACAGTGGAAGGAAATAATTCATTTAGCAAACAAGGGGCACCTCCCCTCCCTGACTGTGGTGAGGAAAGCAGACACCAAGACCCCTTTGGTGACCTGGGGTCATGACCTGGGCACAGGTTCCCATGGCCCTTGTGGGCTCACCTTCGACCTCACCCTCTAGACAGGGTGTGGATTCAGGTATGTCTTAAAAAAAGCAAACAAGACCAAGCCCCTCTCTCCCCTCCACCACACAGAAATAGGATCTTCCATACGTATGCTTCAGCCACTATGTTTTTCATTTGTCTTGAATGCCTGACCCTGCAGAGTGGTCTCCACATATTGCTCTGCTCAGGGCAGCCCCTGTCTCTCAGAATGAGCCGGGGTCCTGCCTGACTGGCTGCAGCCCTTTTCTGACCCATCTTGACGCCCCCCCCGACCCCGACCCTGGGTAGCGCTCTGGTCAGTGCCCTTCCTCCCCTTGCGTCCTTGCACATTCTGCTGCTTTCCCTGGATTGTGGCCTGAGCTGCTGAAAGAAGGCGCTGCCACTTCTTGAGCTGTAAGGCCCCAGAGGATGAGCTGGGGGCCAGGAGTTTGATTTTGACCTTGCTCATTCTGACATCCCAGAGAAGGCAATGGCAGCCCACTCAGTACTCTTGCCTGGAAAATCCCATGGATGGAGGAGCCTGGTAGGCTACATTCCATGGGGTCACGAAGAGTCGGACACAACTGAGCGACTTCACTTTCACTTTTCACTTTCATGCATTGGAGAAGGAAATGGCAACCCACTCCAGTGTTCTTGCCTGGAGAATCCCAGGAGTGGTGGAGCCTGGTGGGCTGTCTATGGGGTCGCACAGAGTCGGACACTACTGAAGCGACTTAGCAGCAGCAGCAGCATTCTGACGTCCAAGGGGAGATGCCGCAAAGCCTTTGGAGACGTGCATTTGGCTGCTGTGGGAGGGCTGGGAGCTGCGACATGGAGGGAGTCGTGGCAGAGACAGGCCCATGATCCCAGTGGGCGGTGCCCCTGAGGATGAGGCTGCTGGATGGTGGCACCTCTGAGGGGCAGGGGCAGCCCTTGACGTCAGCTCCCACCGTATTTAACGTAACGATTGCACACATTAGTGAAGCGGTTGCACACTTTGGTGAGTGAATAAGCGAGTGAGTACAAGTAGGTCTTCCACAAAACTCAGCTGGTTTTAATTTCACACCTGCGTCAAAGCAGGTCTTGCTTTATGTGACCTCTGTGGAGGGTCCTAGGATACGGAGGTGCAGGCAGGGCCCCCAGAGTGGCCAGGGAGACCCCGGGCGGGGCCATGTGAGGTGCTGGTGGGACCAGGGGTGGGGACGACAGCCGCAGGGGCTGTGCTCCAAGCCCCAGACGCAGGGAGCCCGAGTCGGGGGAGTGGGAGTGTTGGCCCAGATGGACCCGATTCAGATCCCACTGCCGGGCGCTTGCTGTCCGACCTCTGGCAACAGTAATAGTAACAAACAGCGTTTTAGACCCTAACGGAACCTACTTGTCTGCTCCTAAGCACTTTGCCTGCTTGGCATAGTCAGTCCTCATGATGACCCCATAGGCAGGGACTCTGTCCTCCTCTGTGATGGGTGAGAAGCCTGGCGAGGCTCAGTCTCTTTCCTCAGTCACTCTGCTAGAACCGGGCAGAGCCGGCTCGGAAACCGAGCAGCCTGCCCCCTGGATGTGCCCTGAGCCCTGCAGCCTGGCTACAGCCTCAGGTTCCCTGGCGGCCTCTGTTCCGTCACCTGCAAAGTGGGAGCCGCCGCAGTGCGACCTGCAGACGCAGAGGCAGGGCTCAGGTGGGCGGGCGGGGCCTTCATTTCAGCCCAGGCATCAAACCGGGGCCCATCCTCTGGCCAGCTCCTTGGTGGAGTTCAGCTCAGCGCTGGTTCTCCTGTAGGCAGCAGCTGCCTTTCTGAAAGGTGTTGCCATTTCCAAAAGCCGTATAAAAACACCGAGGACCAGATTTTTATACGTGCTGGAGAGCTCCAGCATACTCGGTCTTCACTTCCAATATTGGAAGTTCCACTGGCAGAAGCCAAAGGAACAGGAGGGAAAGAAAAGTCGATCCAGTCCCTTTCCTGAACTCTGTGCATTGAAAGAGGCCGCCTGAGGACAGAGTTCATCGTTGCCTGGGAAAGCAAACCATGGCAAGGGTACTCCCAGAGCAGGGAAATCTCCAAAAAAAGCCACAGCAGAAGCACAGCCCTGCCCTCTTGTTGGGGATGAGTCCACAGCGCAGGGCGGGAGTCGGGGGGCGGCCCCAGGTTTCGGGGGCCGGGCTGTGACGCTGTGTCCCGGCTCCAGGACCCGTACGCCGCCTTCTTTAAGATGGACACTGACAGGGATGGCATCATCACCATGTACGACCTCCACCGCCTGCTGCAGCACCTGCTCTTCAACCTGAAGGACAAGGAGTTCGAGCGCCTCCTGGGCCTTCTCGGCCTGAGGCTCAGCATCACGTTAAACTTCCGGGAGTTCCGCAACCTGTGCGAGAAGAGGTCGTTCAGTACAGATGACGACGCGCCCCAGAGACTGCTCAGGTAAGAGGCCAGCGCGGGGCGGCGTCCTTGTGGGCACGGTGCCGAGGGCCGGGGCTGGGGGCGGGGTGGCTGCCGTCCCCCATCTGTTCACTCTGTCTTTTCCTTAGTTAAAGAAAAGCCACTCTCAGGATACACGCTCAGTGTAGAAAAGCTAGAAAATGCAGAGACAGGTGAGAAGGTACACTTGATCTGAGCACCCGTGAGCATCGTTGTGGTTCTTTGTACTTCACTGTAGTCTGGTTAATTTACACGTAAATATACACGCGCACTTGTATGTTATCGTTGTTATGAACCCAGGGCCAGATAGATGCGCATGTCGCTCAGCCTTCCAAGACCTCTGGGAGCACCGCATGCAGAGGGTGGAGCTGGGTGCTTGTCAGGAGAACACGTGGACTTCCTCCAGGCCTGAGCCCTTAGCTTGGGCAGTAAGCCTGACCTGGGGGACCACACAGCACCTTGTGGTGGTTGGTGGAAGCCGAGTGTCCTCTCTGTCTTTTTTCCATGCGCATAAATCCACCCACGTACTTGTATATTTGTCTCTTTAAGACCCTGGGGTCAGTGGTGCCAGCCGCTCTGGGAGATGCAAGGAACCCTTCCAACCATTTGTCAGGCAGAACCCCCCACCCCTCACCCCTGTTCACCCCACGCCAGCCTCACTCACAGTAGGAGAATCTGTGTGTCCAGCTGGAGCCGTGACTTGTTCATCTCAGCTTCGTTCAGTAAAGGCATCTGCTCCTTGAAGTAGTGACGGGCCTCCCATCTTAGCTGGGACCAGTCACAGTCGCCTCCCCCACTGAGATCTGTTGACAGGCATGGATGAAGGAGACATTCAGCCACTCCCTTACCAATTATTACAAGTACAATATCAATATTCTTTGAAATGTTACCCTCCACTTTGCTAGCTCAGGGCTGCCCTTGATACTCAGTGATTCAGCTCAGTAGTGACAGCATCCCTGGGCCCTTCTGCCCTTAAGGCACCTCCAGCCCCCAGGGGCTGCAGACAAGTGCCTACCCCCAGACAAGGGCATTCCCCAGGAGGGAGAGCCCCTAGAAGCCCCTATCACCAGGCCAGACTCTGTGCTACTTGTGCAGGCTGCAGAGGCCGCTGACTTTGCCCTTTAATTTTCCCTTCTGAACTTGGTGGTTTTATTTTTCTCTGCTTAAAAAGCTAGCAAGGAAGAAAACGACTGTAGTCTGAAGACTGTGGTCTGTAGACTGAAGTCTCTTTCTAAGTGGAACACGTAAGTTGGACACCTGCTTCCAATTGCTCCAGTTGTGAGGAGCTTTAATATGAGACTTGATTGCTTAACATTCAAACAAAGCAAGAAAATATCCTTCAGAAAGAACTTTCTGGAGAATGTATGCAGAACGGATATGGAGAATTTCAACCACAAAGTGCAGCCTTCCCATCCACGTGATTTGGCTGTCTTAGCTGTGTTATTTGTTCATCCATCCCGCGTTTACTGGGAGGGTCTGCTGTGAGCTGGGCATCACCCCAGAACTTGGTGCTGCAAAGGTGGATGAGATGAGCACTCTCCTTGAGGGACTTGGGGCTGAACTGCTGCTGCTGCTGCTGCTGCTAAGTCGCTTCAGTCGTGTCCCACTCTGTGTGACCCCAGAGATGGCAGCCCACCAGGCTCCCCAGTCCCTGGGATTCTCCAGGCAAGAACACTGGAGTGGGTTGCCATTTCCTTCTCCAATGCATGAAAGTGAAAAGTGAAAGTGAAGTCGCTCAGTTGTGTCCGACTCTTCACGACCCCATGGACTGCAGCCCACCAGGTTCCTCCATCCATGGGATTTTTCAGGCAAGGATATTGGAGTGGGGTGCCATCGCCTTCTCTGGGGCTGAACTGGGACAAGTACAAAATCACAGAAATACAAGGATATCTGAAGTGCCCCAGGGAGGGGAGAGACCAAGCCTGCTTGAAGTGAACAGGAAAAGTAGGACATTTCAGTTAGATCTTGAGATGTGAGGAGGAGTTTGTCCAGTGTGAGTTACCAGACTGTGGTTCAGAGCCAGGGGGCAGCATTTGCAGAACCGCAAAGGAGGGAGCACAGAGCCTACTCGGGGACTGGGCAGGGCGTGCGGGCACAGAGTGGCATGCACAGTGGGCGAGGGGGCCTGAAGCTGCAGGAGGGCCGGGTGAGAAGGGGCTTGAGTGTCAGGCTTGGTCACAGGCCAGGGAGGATCCTCTGCCATGGCGTGTCGGAAGGCGTGTTGTGCCATGCAGACATCCTTCAGCAGCCACAGAGTAGAGGGTGGATGCAGAGGCTGGATCCAGGAAGACCAGCTTGGGCCCCAAGGGTCTGGTGTAGTCTGAGCTCTGAGACCCAACCAAGGCGCTTCTTTAGAAAGCCAAGCCTTCCCATGGCTGGAGCCCGAACCTGTGCTTCGTAAAGATGTATCTTTTCATACCCTACAACCCTTCAAGGAGGCATCGCTACCTGAGTTTGCAGATGAAGGAATTGGGGTCTCAAGGAGAGTTTCTGACTGGTCCAGAAGGACCCAGGTGATGGGCAGTGGACAGAGATCAGAACTCAGGGTGCCTGTGGGGAGGGGCCACCTCCTCTGTGTGGAGAGTTAGTCTCTTTCACCCCCTAGTCTCACTGTTCTCCACTAGCCAAACCTGGACGCCTTCCCTCTTTAGAAGCCATCCCGCCCTCTCAGCTGGACCCCTCTGCGTTCTGGGCCTTCACTTTCCACTTACATCATCAAAATGCAATACTTTTGAAAACTTTGAAAGTTCATAACTTTGTTGAAGACAGGAAGACCATCCTGTTTGCTTCATAACTGCACAGCATTTTCGTCTTTAAATGTGTAAACACCATGTAGAGTGATCAGTCCAATGACCTGATTCATTTGCACCATCTGTTCCCTTGTTTAAAGCACACGGACCTTGTCCATTTGTCTGCTGACAACCCACATCCCGTCCCTTCTGGTGCGTGTACATCATCAAAGATGAAAGGGTGCTGTCAAGTGTCCTCTGCGCAAGATTAGACAGCCAGCTTCTCGCCACAAAGTATCGTGTGATCCAGTCCTTCCTGAGGAATGGCTGACTGAATGGAAGCAGATTTCCTTGCTGTTCTTGGATGTGAACCTCTCACTCACTCATCAGGAGATTCGGCTTCTATGATCCAGTTCACCATCACCTTCCGGTTCTTCTAATCATTGGGAAACATCTTGCGATCTCAGTTTTTTCCCTTTGCCATCTGGGCATGAAGTAAGAATTCTCAGTTCTCAACTGTGTTCAGTGAAAGCTAACGTAAGACCAGGATGGGGTCCCTGTCGTCTTTTATACCTTTCTGAAAGACGCTGTTACACTCAGGGCAGTGCAATCAGAAAACTGAGGGGCAATGTAACGGGGGGGGGGTGCATTTCAATGTGATATCATCCTTCCAGGAGACTTTCTTTTTGTTTTCCTGTTATTATTTTGTCTCCTTTTCCTTTTGAGCATAACTGGAAACAATGAATGAAAAACAGTTGAATGTTTCCTAGAATAATGAAATAGACCTAGGATCATTAAATCAAGCTTACTAAGACCCCATGATCTGTCCTATTCGAAGAGGGTTCAATGGACGCGTGTGGTAATTGCAAGATAAAAGGAGTTTTATTTCATAAAGAAAATGAATGCCCTTTTTGTGTTTCTTTGGAAGATCTCTAAGAAAGACTAAGTCATGAATGCCACTTTCTATTTTCTGGATCATACAGATTTGCTATTTATTCTTTAAATATTTGATGGAATTCACCTATGAAATCGTTCAGTCCTGGAGTTTCCTTTTCAGAAGACTTTTAGCTGTAAATCCGATTACTTTAATAGTTACTGGATCATTTAGGGTACCTATTCCTTCTTGACTGTTTTAATAATTTGTGTCTTTTAAAATATTGGTCCATTTTGCTTAGCCTGTTAAATTCATGAGAATAAAGTTGGTCACAGTATTTCCTTACTGTTCTTTCAATAGCTGTGGGGTCTTTAGTGATATCCCTGTTTTCACTTTTTGATACTGGTAGTTGACGTCTTTTCTCCTTTTTCGTTGACCCATTTAGCTGAAGGTTTTATTAATTTTATTGATATTTTCAAAGAGCAAGCTTTATGTTTCATTCATTTTTCTCTGTTGTTTTTCTGTTCAATTTCGTTGATTTCTTTAATACTTTCTCTTTCTTCTTGCTTTAAGTATGCAGTTGATCCTTGAACAACACAGGGGTCACAGGAGCTGATCCCCCCCACAGTCAAAAACCTGTGCAGAGCTTTTGACTCCCCAAAACTTAACTACTAATAGATGACTGCTGACTAGACAACTCACGAATAACATAAAGTTAATTAACACACAGATTATGTACTATATACTGTATTCTTACAATAAAGCAAGCTAGAGAAAAGATAATATTGTTAAGAAAATCATGAGTGAGTGAGTGAGTGAAAGTCGTTCAGTGGTGTCCCACTCTTTATGACCCCATGGACTATATGGTCCATGGAATTCTCCAGGCCAGAATGCTGGAGTGGGTACCCTTTCCCTTCTCCAGGGGATCTTCCCAACCCAGGGATCGAACCCATAAGGGAGAGAAAATGCATTTGCAGTACAGTGTTTATCAACACTGTAAGCTCCTATTGTCTGTTACAAGATGAATCGTCTGTCTGTCAGTACCCACGTCTGTGTTGTCTCCTGTGACACAGAGCACTGGAGGCGGCATACATGTGGGTGTACAACTCTACACCTCAACGATGGAAAGAGAAGGTGAAAAAGAAGGCCATATTTACCTAGAGGCATAACAGTCCACGCACGGATAACAAAGAAGCAGCAGTACGGCTGCTTTGAGGGCGCGTAGGGTAACCGATACGACTGCTACCTGGTGGCCTAGCCTACACAGTAATGAATTGATCATTATAAAATCTGTACGGCACACGGTGCCTGTGTGCACACATGCTCAGTCGTGGCCAACTCTTCCACCCCAGAGACTTCAGCCCCCCCAGCTCCTCTGCCCATGGAATTTTCCAGGCAAGGATACTGTAGAGGGTTGCCGTTTCCTCCTCCAGGGGATCTTCCCGACCTGGGGATCAAAGTTGTGTCTCCTGTATCTCTTGCACTGGCAGGCGGATTCTTAACCACTGAGCCACCTGCAAAGCCATGGCATACAATATTGCACTCACATTCAAAATGCAGTGTTGGAATCACTGTTACTCTAAAAAAACAACCCTTACCTGTGATGACAGACTAATATTCGGTTTCTCCAATCTGAGAGAGAGAGGGAACAAGAGAGGGGGAGACATACTGCATGATAATGTAATTCTTTGAAAGTAAAGTTATAAATCAGGAAGAAAATTAAGGCATTAATGTTATATTCAGTTCAGTTCAGTCGCTCAGTCGTGTCTGACTCTTTGCGACCCCATGAATTGCAGCACGCCAGGCCTCCCCGTCCATCACCAACTCCCGGAGTTCACTCAGACTCACGCCCATGGAGTCAGTAATGCCATCCAGCCATCTCATCCTCGGTCATCCCCTTCTCCTCCTGCCCCCAATCCCTCTCAGCATCAGAGTCTTTTCCAATGAGTCAACTCTTCGCATGAGGTGGCCAAAGTACTGGAGCCTCAGCTTTAGCATCATTCCTTCCAAAGAAATCCCAGGGCCGATCTCCTTCAGAATGGACTAGTTGGATCTCCTTGCAGTCCAAGGGACTCTCAAGAGTCTTCTCCAACACCACAGTTCAAAAGCATCAATTCTTCAGTGCTCAGCCTTCTTCACAGTCCAACTCTCACATCCATACATGACCACAGGAAAAACCATAGCCTTGACTAGACGGACCTTAGTCGGCAAAGTAATACCTCTGCTTTTGAATATGCTATCTAGGTTGGGCATAACTTTTCTTCCAAG
>SJXQ01004965.1:383169-427103 GCA_006408695.1 Aepyceros melampus | reverse complement strand
ACTCCTTTTCCTATTTGGAACCAGTCTGTTGTTCCATGTCCAGTTCTAACTGTTGCTTCCTGACCTGCATACAGATTTCTCAAGAGGCAGGTCAGGTTGTCTGGTATTCCCATCTCCTTCAGAATTTTCCACAGTTTACTGTGATCCACACAGTCAAAGGCTTTGGCATAGTCAATAAAGCAGAAATAGATGTTTTTCTGGAACTCTCTTGCTTTTTCCATGATCCAGCGGATGTTGGCAATTTGATCTCTGGTTCCTCTGCCTTTTCTAAAACCAGCTTGAACATCAGGGAGTTCACAGTTAATGTGTTGCTGAAGCCTGGCTTGGAGAATTTTGAGCATTACTTTACTAGCATGTGAGATGAGTGCAATTGTGTGGTAGTTTGAGCATTCTTTGGCATTGCCTTTCTTTGGGATTGGAATAAATATCACCTTATGTCTATGTAAGGATAGACTAGTGTCTACAAATATTTTATGCATTTATGACAGGCCTTTTTCTTAAATTTTTTCAATATTTCTAGGCTGTGTGGCTCATCTGTGAGTTTTTTCACATTATCACAAATCCCCCCAACATTTTCCAATGTATTAATTGAAAAGGTTGGCATATAAGTTGACTCGTCCAGTCCAAACCTGTGTGGGGCAAAGGTCAACTGGAGTTTGTCCTGCATTTTTATTTTCTTAAGCTGAAAACTCAGATTTTTATTTGAATTATTTCTTAGTGCTGTCAGTTTTCTCATAGGCATTGATTGAGCTGCATTTCACAAATTTGGACAAGTTATAGTTTTTATTTTCACTCAGTTCAAAATATTTTCTAATTTCCCTTTGCTGCTAAGTAGCTTCAGTCATGTCCGACTCTGCGACCCCATAGATGGCAGCCCACCAGGCTCCACCGTCCCTGGGATTCTCCAGGCAAGAACACAGGAGTGGGTTGCCATTTCCTTCTCCAGTGCATGAAAGTGAGAAGTAAGTGAAGTCACTGAGTCGTGTCCAACTCTAGCGACCCCATGGACTGCAGCCTACCAGGCTCCTCTGTCCATGGGGTTTTCCAGGCAAGAGTACTGGAGTGGGTGCCATTGCCTTCTCCGAATTTCCCTTCAGACTGTTTATTGAAACCATGGATTATTTAGAAGGATGTTTTTTCTTCAAAATATTTCCATGGTTTCCAGCTGTTTGTTACTGATTTCTAATCTAATTCTGTTAAGTTTAGATAGTATACTTTGTGTGATTTTAATTACTTTAAATTTGTTAAGGTTCGTTTTATAACCCTAGAAGTGGTCTATCTTGGTGAATGTGCTGCGCTTAGTCGCTCAGTCATGCTGACTCTTTGCGACCACTTAAGACTGTAGCCTGCCAGGCTCCTCTTCCATGGGGGTTCTCCCAGCAAGAATACTGGAATGGGTTGGCATGCCCTCCTCCAGGGGACCTTCCCAACCCAGGGCTGGAGCCCAGGTCTCCTGCATTGGGGCAGACTCTTTATCCCACTTGTAAATAGTGTGTGTTTGGCGGTTGCTGGGTGGGGTGCTCTGTAAGTGTCAATTAGACCAAGCTGGTTACAGTGTTCAGATTCTTGCTTCGTTTCTATTAGTTCTACCAGTTGCCACAAGGGGCGTGCTGATGTCTCCAGTGACAATTTTGCATTTGTCTATTTCTCCCTCCGTTTTTAATCCATTTATGCTTCGCGTATTTCAAAACTCTGAGAAAAATGTATGGTTACATTCACCATTTCTGCTTCTTTTCTTTCTGAAGTTCCAATTTTCTCTCTGCTGCCATTTTCCTTCCATGAGCAAGTCTACTGGAGACAAATCTTAGTTTTCCTTCACTGATAATATCTTTATTATTCTTTCATTCCTAACAGTTTTTTTTTCCTGAATATAAAATTAAAAGTTGACGATTCTTCTGTTAAAGCACTTGAAAAATGTTGTTCCATTATCTCTTGACCCCTACAGTTTGTGAGGAAAAATCTTCAGTCACTCAAATGGTCTTCCCTCTGTGGTGGTTTAGTCACTAAGTCATGTCTGACTCTTTTGTGACCCCTTGGATTGTAGCCCACCAGACTCCTCTGTGCATGGGATTTCCTAAGCAAGAGTACTGGAGCGGGTTGCCATTTCCTTCTCCAGGGATGAGTCTCCTGCATTGCAGGCAGATTCTTTACCACTGAGCCACCAGGGAAGCCCTCTGTAAAAGTGTCATTGTTCTTAAGCTGCTCTCAGGGTTTTTTCTTTATCTTTAGTTATCAGTAGTTTTAGTGTGAGGGCTTCCCAGGTGGCGCTAGTGGTAAAGAACCCACCTGCCAGTGCAGGAGACCTAAGGGACGCGGGTTTGACCCCTGGGTTGGGAAATCCTCTGGAGGAGGACGTGGTGTGTTTGAGCATGATTTTATCTTTTTTGAGGTTTGCTCAACTTCCTGAATCTGTAAATTTATGTTTTTCCACCAAATTTGAGCAGGTTTCAGCTATTACTTCCCGAAATTTTAAACTTTTCTCAGTACCAGTCTTCGTCCATCCTCCTTTCAGTACTCCGGTGACCTGGATGTTAGAGCTTCTGCTTTTGTATCACGGGTCTCTGTATCTTAGTCCCTGGAGAGATTCCTTTTTTCCCCTCTGTTGATCAGATCAGATTATTTCTAGTCGCCTATTTTCAAGTTCACAGACTCCATCAGTGATGGCTCTGTCATCTTCATTGAGCCAATCCAGTGAAAATTTTATCTCAGTTGTTGTATTTTTCAGTTCTTAAGTTTCCACTTGTTTCTTTTTTTTTTAAACTGCTATTTCTTTGCTCTGAACTTATGTCTTTCCATTTATTTTAAGAATGTGTACTCTTACCTCATGATTATAATAGCTGCTTTAAAATATGGTATTTTCAACATCTAGGTCATCTTGGAGTTGGTGCTTGTTTTATCTTTTATCTTGAAAATTGCTGGCATTTTCCTGGTCCTTCAGAAACCGAGTCATTTTGGACCATATTGTGGACATCTTTAATGTTCTATTGTGACACTCTGTTCCTGTTAAAATCCTTTGTAGTGTGTGGTTGTTTGATTTTCAAAGCAGGCAATCAGTCCAGTTAGTTTCAGAGTGCATGTCCCGACCTGCCCTCCGTGGTTTCAATGTCAGTTTATTTTCCAGGCCCGTTGCAGCTCTATCAAGCCGGCCCATGAAGGCAGCTCCCAGGAGCCAGTCCTGACTACACTTAGCTTCTCAGCGCTTCCACTAGGCTACTTTGGGTTGGTCTCACGTGTGCACATGTCAGAGCGTGTGCCCCTGGAGCTCCCTGCATGCAGCTGAGCTTCCCTTTCTCTAGCTCTCTCCCCTCTGTGATTTCCTCCCACCCTCTCCAGCAGTCAGCAACCCGCTTTTTGGTCTTTGGTTGGAAAATCTTAGGTTTTAGTATCTCTGTGCTGTTGAGTGCTTCTCATGACTGGGTCCACCTCCAGGGCAACATGGTGAAAGAGAAAAGGAGAAGGATAATAATGTGGATTTATCCAGTCCTCCTTGAACACAGAGACCCCTTTCACCTTCCCCTCTGGTTCGAGAGAAGAATTTCAATTTGGGGTACCTACTTGGCCAGTACCATTGCTTGGCATAGAAGTGCAGTTTTGTAACTAGGCTTGCTTCCCTTGTGTCTCAGCCGGTAAAGAATCCGCTGGCAATGCGGGAGACCTGGGTTCAATCCCTGGGTCTGGAACATCCCCTGGAGAAGGGAAAGGCTCCCCACTCCAGTATTCTGGCCTGGAGAATTCCATGGACTGTATAGTCCATGGGATTGCAAAGTCAGACACGACTGAACGACTTCCACTTTCTCTTGCCTCAGATCAGGAGTGAAACAGTAAGAAGTGACAAGAAAGGGGAGGATTCCCTCATATCCTTTGTACTTCAGAGGGTTGCCTTCCTAGTTCTTTGATCAGAAAAACAGGCTCTCTTTTGAGGCTTTTTCTGTCCACATCCAATGCACAACTCCACAATTAGGACTGTCTTTAAGCAGCCCTTAAACTGGAAATAAGGAGGGGAAAAAAGCCGTGAAACTCACCACCGTATAAGTCGATCTTCAAGTTTTGATTCCCCCCCCTGCCACCAGTGTCCTATTACTTACTTTTGGGTGTCCTCAAGAGAGTTACTTTTTGTATTCTGTGCAGAGTTGTAATCAGTGGGAGAGAAAGGGTGAAGGAGACGTGCCTGCTCCATTCTCCCTGAGACGTCTCATGACCCTGGCCCTGGCTGGAATGTTGTTCCCCAGGATTGCACTGCACCTTCCCATCACTCAGGCCTCAGGGAGCCGCTCTCTGGCCTTCTTGGCTGAAGTGCCCCCAACCCCACGCTGGTCCCTCATTCTCAGTCACATTCAGTGTCTGAAGTTACCCGATTCACTTATTTTTCCAAGTGTTTTGCATACGTTCCCGCCATCAGAGCGTGAGCTCCTTGTGGACGTGGGTTCTGTCTGCCTTGCTCATCACTGTGTTTTTAGGACCTAGGGCAGCAGATGGGAAGAGTTTGTGACCGGTGGACTGGTTGATAGGCAGGCTAGATCTGCCTGTCACGATCTAAAAGGGCAGGCCATAGGAGAGGACAGGGCCATGGAAAAACCTTCCAATCTCTCCAGAGGAGACAAGAATATAAAAAGGAGCAGAGAAGAAATGAATGGGAAATCAGTTGGAGTCCCTGGTTTAAGCATGAGTCACTAAGAAAAATAATCAAGCCTCATAGCCCAATAAAGAAATCAGGGTGTTTTGGATGTGTGTTTAGACAGTGGGATCATTTTGGTAGTGAGTTGACTTTGCAGAGACGGAACAGGCCGCTGAGGACCTCCATCCTTTTTGGGGGAAGTCCAGGTGAGCCCTCTGGGGTCAGGTGAAGTCTAATGGTGACGCAGGGGACTGTGTGTCATTAGGACCTACAGTCCTTTAAGCAACAGTTGTGAAAATGCAACGTAATCCACCCAACCTTCCAAAACCTTAGTGGTAACGTAGCATTGCAAGGAAATCAGAGAGTTAATCCTAAAGGAAATCAACCCTGAATATTCACTGGAAGAACAATACTTTGGCCCCCTGATGTGAAGAGCGGACTCATTGGAAAAGACCCTGAACACTGGGAAGGTTTGAAGGCCGGAGGAGAAGGGGGCAGAAGAGGATGAGATGTTTAGATAGGATCACTGACTCAATGGACATGAGTTTGAACAGACTCTGGGAGATACTGGAGGACAGAGGAGCCTGATGTGCTGCAGTCCACGGGGTCGCAAAGGGTCAGTAACTAACGAAGTAGCAATAGAGGACTGGACTGGCTGATCTTTGGATCCCTTTCCGTCCTTGAAATTCCATGATTCTGTGAAGTCCGGTAGGCAGTTGGAGAGAGATGGAACAGGGAAGCAGGTGAGGTTGCCGTGCCGGTGACACAGAGGTGTGGACGAACAGCAGAGGCGGTGGCCGGGGGCAGGAACAGGGACGGC
Organism: Aepyceros melampus; assembly: GCA_006408695.1. Classification (NCBI taxonomy): domain Eukaryota; kingdom Metazoa; phylum Chordata; class Mammalia; order Artiodactyla; family Bovidae; genus Aepyceros; species Aepyceros melampus. The sequence continues at coordinate 421,668 of SJXQ01004965.1, read as the reverse complement.
TTCTCAGACGGGTAGATGAGCTTTGGTGGGAAGGAGGGAGGAGGAGTGGTGGGGAGGTGGAGAGGGAGACACACTTGCTGGGGGCACATGTTCGCCAGGTGTTAGGAGTTCCAACATACACTGTGATTTAAAGAGCAGCATCACGAAGGGGACGAGAAGGGGGAGAGATGGTTAACAGAGCCACGTGTTAGTACAGAGACCCCCAGGCTTGGCAGTGTAGAAGCCACAGTTCACTTGTGTACCCCGCAAGCCGGCATCTGCCGGAAGAGGAATGAAAGTGGGCCCAGCCTCACGTGGTCCATGTCAGCAGGAGGAGGGAGAAGACTCCACCCAGCCGCTGCCGGTCCTCTGCACCTGCCTGCTGAGCGGGGGCAAAAACTCTTGTCTGCCAATCCATGGGGAGTCAAAGTCTATGTAATTCACCAAAGCGCCGCTCTGAATAAGACCTTTTCCAAGTGACACAGAGGTCAACAGTCCAGTGTGGGCTTCTGGGGTAACAAGGGCCACCGTGTTCTCAGTGACGGGTACGTACAGAGTGCTGTCATCAGGGAACCAGGGGGCGGTCCTGGACAGCTGAGACTAGCAGCAGAGTTTCTCAGAAGGATTTAGAGGAGAAGCCACGTAAAGAGCAAACGATCACTGCTTAATGTTGGCTCCAGTGCCTGCTGTCTGTGGATTTTTTTTTAACTGTGTTTAGTTATATTTTTATTTTTTGGTTGCAAGGGAGGGCTTCCCTTGTAGCTTAGTTGGTAAATAATCTGCCTGCAATGCAGGAGACCTGGGTTCAATTCCTGGGTCAGGAAGATCCCCTGGAGAAAGAAATGGCAACCCACTCCAGTGTTCTTGCCTGGAGAACCCCATGGAGGGAGGAGCCTGGAGGGTTCCCAGTCCACGGGGTCGCAGGAATCAGACGCAACTAAACCATTACCGTTACCATGTTTTGGCTGCACGGGTCTTCGCTGCTGTGTGCGGCTTTCTCTAGATGCAGCGGCAGGCGGCTCCTCTCTAGTTGCGGCGAGCGGGCGGCTCCTCTCTAACTGCGGTGTGCAGGCTTCTCGCCACGGTGGCTTCTCTTGCTGCGGAGCACGGGCCCGAGGCACACAGGCTTCAGCAGTTGCAGCACACGGGCTCAGTGGTTGTGGCTTGTGGACTTTGTTGCCAGGAAGATGTGGAATCTTCTTGGACCAGAGGTTGAACCCATGATCCCCTTTATTGGCAGGCAGATCCTCAGCCACTGGGCCACCAGGGAAGTCTTCTGCTGTCTGCTCTAAATGTAGGACCGAAGCGGGATGCCCCAGGAGAATTTCTCTTGGAGATGGCGGCCGCAAGCCTCACTCGCCCCGACCTTGCACTGGGCTGGGCACTCCAGCAGTGCTGGCAGAACTGAGCTCCTTGAATTGAGATACAAATGTTAAGCAAAAAGAAGATCCCCCACACATAAAACCACAGTGGCCCTCTCATCTCTGTGAACTGAGCCGCCTAATATGGGTCTTCTCCTCTGAGGACTGACGTTAGAGGAACTGCCAAAGCTGTAGCTTCAGCTGGAATGAAAATGATGAGAAAGGCTCGCCTCCAGCCTGGGAGGGCCCTGAGCTGAGGGGCCAGGATCCCTGGAACTGGCTGTGTGATTTCGGCAGGCTGTTTCACCTCTGCAAAGCCCAGCATCCCCATTTGCAAAGTGGGGTGATGATGCCAACGTTGCTGGGAAATCCGTGTGGCAAGTGACTGGCAGCTGCAGCCCGACTGGAGCTCGCGGGGGTCATGGTTACCCCAGAAACCACGTCCACCCCACCCGGCGTCGTGTACAGAGCGTCAGAGCGGCACGGATCGCATAAACCTTTGCTGCACTTTTTTCTTTAGATTTTTTTCCCCACAAGCATCTCACCTGCTGCAACATGAATTACACTTCTCTCAAAGGGTGACCTGGGGGACTTCCCTGGTGAAGACCCCACGCTTCCAGTGCAGGGCGCATGGTCTCCACCCCTGGGTCGGGAAGATCCCCTGGAGAAGGAATGGCAACCCACTCCAGTGTGCTTGCCTGGGAAATCCCATGGACAGAGGAGCCTGTCGGGCTGCAATCCATGGGGTCGCAAAGAGTCAGACAGGATTTAGCAACTGAACAACGACAACAGGGGGCTAAGATCCTGCATATTGCACGAGACGGCCAGAAAATGAGAAAATAAAGGGCAGTGTGGTCTTTTCTGCTGTCCTCTCCATGGTTTTCTGGGCTCCTTTGGGGAGAACTTCCTGTCAAGGTCCCTGTGGGGGCTTGTTCACTCACCCTCAGGCAAGACACCCCAATCACCCACCTGCCCATGAGTGAACAAGGATGAGAAAAGGGTGACCTCAGAGATAGAAGTGGCAAAAGATTTTATAGGATCTGCTCCCCAAATTTGTTGTAGTGAGTGGAAGAGTCCAGGGCACCCCAAATTCCTTCAGCCACAGTCTTCACTGCGCTTAGTGGTGCCCTAACCACAGTCTTTTTTGAGAGTGTCTTCAGTGCCCACCGTTGTGTGAGTAAATAGAATTTTGATCATTTTGTATTCCACAGACTCAACCTTTGAGCATGAGCTGAGACCGAGTCTGTAGGTCATGTTCCCCTAGGGTTCCCAGACTGTTTGCTTTGGTCCGAGTTATCACACCCACTTATACATTCAGAAATAAAAGTTTTTGGTTGTTTTCATCCAAAGACAATATTGGTGCTGTGTTTTTTTTTTTTTTTTTTTATCCCTTTGGGAATAAATAAACCCTTTTTGTTTTGTGAACCACTGGAAAATTTGAACAGCATTTATCTGGAAATAAGCAAGGACTCCTAACTAAATTTAAGATTTCCCTAACGTGAAGCTAGGGAAGTGAGACTGTATTTTAAGAATTAAGTTAGACCAGATGTGAAATAGCAGACTTTTATAGTGCCTTTGTCACGAATGGGAGTAGGGGAACCCCTTGGGAGATTAATGAGTCTTTTAAATTGAAACAGAATTATTTTTATTTTTTTTTTCTTTTAAGACCAAAACAGAAGGTTGCAGATTCAGAATAGCTTGTGAACAGGCGCATCAGTACCTTGTCACCAAAGCAAAGACCAGATGGTCAGACTTGTCAAAGGTGAGAAAGCGATTGTTTCCTTAAAAGGGAAGGGCAGCTGTTTGTGTTCCAAAGTCATTGGGATGATGGAGCTGTTTTGATCCAGTCACTGAGATAGGAAAGCGACTTTTTATACCAGTGTAGAGCCTTGGGGGCCGCCGTCTATGGGGTTGCACAGAGTCAGACACAACTGAAGTGACTTAGCAGCAGCAGTGCCTCCTTTGATTCTTAAAAAACTTTTTCAAAATAAATTCTCACATTCAAGGTCAGTTTTGTCTTTAGGAAAAAAAAGTGATTTTAGGAGTTACATGGACTGAAATTCCTGGCTTTATCTCAGGTTTGATATGAATTAAAAATTTAAATGAAGCAATGTAAGATGCTATCATATTTCTTTTTACACAGAGGTAAAGTGTTAGTCACTCAGTTTTGTCTGACTCTTTGTGACCCCATGGAGTGTAGCCTGCCAGGCTTCTCTGTCCATGGAATTCTCTAGGCAAGAATACTGGAGTGGGTTGCCATTCTCTTCTCCGGAGATCTTCCCAACCCAGGGATTAAACCCGGGTCTCTTGCATTGCAGGTGGATTCTTTACCGTCTGAGCCATCAGGGAAGCCCCCACAGTTATAAACATGCATTTAAAAGAGATATTTCTTCCTTTCCTGCCAAAATTATGAAAAGCACATTTTCAAGGTGAATACCCTCCATGTGCAGTGATGTAAATTGTGATTACAGTGTCAAGATAGACACACATTCTAACAATGACAGCTATATCTGCAAGACAGTAAATCTGAAATGCAAGCCCAGGTCATCCTGAAGTTTAGACTGTGATGTCACTATTTCTCAATGCAACAAGGACCCAGTAACTTCACTTTTAAAAGTATTTGTAAACTGCATTATAGGAATACTTTCACACTCTTCTGAAGAGCTTCTCTACTTTACTTCACTTGGTCATTTTCTTTCTGTGCTCTCTCTTGGCCGTGTCCAATGTGAAGGCCTGCTTTTAAGCACCCAAACCGCCTCTTCCTTGGTCCCCACCCTCATAGCGTGGACTCTGCCATCCTGGGCCAGCAAATCACACGGACCGAGGCTGGACCGGCCGTAGAGTTAGTCCCCTGGGCTGAAGGGCGCAGGGCGTGACCCGGACTGCACAGGCGGGCACACAGGGCCCAGCAGGGAGAGGGCAGAGCCAACACCTCAGCCACACGCCTGCTCCGCTCCTGCTTCCCTCCCACCTGCAGACTCCCTCAGGCTGGACCAGCTCAGGAAAACAGCCTTCTCCCCAGCCTGCCCCTCCTCTTGGCTGCTCTGCCCTCCTTCCCTTATGGGAGCAGCTGCCTCTCCAGTCCGCTCTGCGCTGCTCCCTGTGGGGCCACCTCCAGGGCCCTTCGCCGCTTCTTCCAACCCCGCCTTGACATCGTACAAACTGAGTGCCTGGGGAGTGTGCCTGCTCCCTCTGGCGGAGCTCACGGACCCGGAGAAGGGATAGTCAAGGTGCAAAGGCAGGTTATTAACAAGGCGGGCGGACGCCGAAAGGAGCCGGCTGCTGGGAGAGGCCCGAGGCTGGGGAGGTCTTTGCTTCTGCCTTGTCCAGTCCACCCTCCCTGAAACACCTCCACCTCAGCTCCCTGACACCCTGCAGGCCCCCCGACTCCTGGCCCGGCCTCCCAGCTGGTTGACCTCCTCCCCAGCCCTCTCATTCCACCTTGATTCCATGGCCTCTCTTAGCTGCCTTCATCCTTGATGCTGGGCAGAGCCCCAAACTATGTGTGGGAGAGCCATGGGGACCCCAGAGCTCTGGGCTGCTGAACCAGCAGCCCTGGTGTCCCCTCATGGAAACCTCTTCTATCTCTCCTAGAACTGAGCCTGGTGGGAGTGGGGCGGGGAGGGGACATGGAGGATTACGGAGGAAGAGGGATTTCAGGGGCCTGGAAGGGGGTGGGGTGGGGGGAGGAGGCGCTTTCTCCAGAACCGAGCTCTGGGCCCCCTCACTGGCCCCGCAGACTCAATGACCCGGAGCATGTGGACCACCCCGTCCCTCTCTCGGTTTATATTGAGTGCCGCACTGAAGGGATTAGTTCGGAATTCTAAACTGGCAGAAAGTAAAGCCCAGAAACAAGATCCGCCGTATTCCCGCCTGACTGCCTGGTGATGGCACGTGGGTTCTCATGGGCGCTCACATCCACACTCTTCACTGCCGGGCCCCAGCATTTAGAGATGGTGAAGGTGTCTCCCTTCTGTTGCGTTTCTGTTGGGAATTCACGAAACAGCACCTGCTAATAACCCAAGGGGTGTATTCTCCAGGAAAACTGCACTTGAACAAGGGTTCAGGGTTTAGCCATCTTGTGACCTCCATATCTAGGGTCACGTAGCCCGCCAGGCTCCTCTGTCCATGGGATTCTCCAGGCGCAATACTGGAGTGGGCTGCTATGCCCTCCTCCAGGGACCTTCCTGACCCAGGGATCGTACCTGTGTCTCTTACGTCTCTCCTGCTTTGGCAGGGGGTTCTTTACCACCAGCACCACCTGGGGAGCCACATAAGATCATGGGGCTCCCCACTCCTGCCACACACCACTGGGGGCGCGTCCCGCCGGATCCTCAGAAACACAGAGGCATCGTCCCCTCTGGGGGCAGCTTAATATGCTCATGTCCATTGAAGTATTTTTGGAAAATAAGGTCATTGGTTTCTTCAGCAAGTATTATTATGAGCTGACTATGCCCTGTTAGTGAAGTCGCTTTTATCTGACTCTTTGTGACCCCAATGGTCTGCAGCCCCCCAGTCTCCTCTATCCATGGGATTTTCCAGGCAAGAGTGCTGGAGTGGGTTGCCATTTCCTTCTCCAGGGGATCTTCCCAACCCAGATATCAAACCCAGGTCTCTCACATTGTAGGCAGAAACTACCGTCTGAGCCACCAGGAAAGTCCTTGTTGCAAGGTGCTAAAGATAAATGACCAAAAATAAGATAAAATGAAGACATGTCTGTGCCCCTAGAGACTTGTAGCGGAAACACCAACAAGAACTCCTTCCTCCCCAGCCCTCTCATTCCACCTTGATTCCATGGCCTCTCTTAGCTGCCTTCATCCTTGATGCTGGGCAGAGCCCCAAACTATGTGTGGGAGAGCCATGGGGACCCCAGAGCTCTGGGCTGCTGAACCAGCAGCCCTGGTGTCCCCTCATGGAAACCTCTTCTATCTCTCCTAGAACTGAGCCTGGTGGGAGTGGGGCGGGGAGGGGACATGGAGGATTACGGAGGAAGAGGGATTTCAGGGGCCTGGAAGGGGGTGGGGTGGGGGGAGGAGGCGCTTTCTCCAGAACCGAGCTCTGGGCCCCCTCACTGGCCCCGCAGGACTCAATGACCCGGAGCATGTGGACCACCCCGTCCCTCTCTCGGTTTATATTGAGTGCCGCACTGAAGGGATTAGTTCGGAATTCTAAACTGGCAGAAAGTAAAGCCCAGAAACAAGATCCGCCGTATTCCCGCCTGACTGCCTGGTGATGGCACGTGGGTTCTCATGGGCGCTCACATCCACACTCTTCACTGCCGGGCCCCAGCATTTAGAGATGGTGAAGGTGTCTCCCTTCTGTTGCGTTTCTGTTGGGAATTCACGAAACAGCACCTGCTAATAACCCAAGGGGTGTATTCTCCAGGAAAACTGCACTTGAACAAGGGTTCAGGGTTTAGCCATCTTGTGACCTCCATATCTAGGGTCACGTAGCCCGCCAGGCTCCTCTGTCCATGGGATTCTCCAGGCGCAATACTGGAGTGGGCTGCTATGCCCTCCTCCAGGGACCTTCCTGACCCAGGGATCGTACCTGTGTCTCTTACGTCTCTCCTGCTTTGGCAGGGGGTTCTTTACCACCAGCACCACCTGGGGAGCCACATAAGATCATGGGGCTCCCCACTCCTGCCACACACCACTGGGGGCGCGTCCCGCCGGTCCTCAGAAACACAGAGGCATCGTCCCCTCTGGGGGCAGCTTAATATGCTCATGTCCATTGAAGTATTTTTGGAAAATAAGGTCATTGGTTTCTTCAGCAAGTATTATTATGAGCTGACTATGCCCTGTTAGTGAAGTCGCTTTTATCTGACTCTTTGTGACCCCAATGGTCTGCAGCCCCCCAGTCTCCTCTATCCATGGGATTTTCCAGGCAAGAGTGCTGGAGTGGGTTGCCATTTCCTTCTCCAGGGGATCTTCCCAACCCAGATATCAAACCCAGGTCTCTCACATTGTAGGCAGAAACTACCGTCTGAGCCACCAGGAAAGTCCTTGTTGCAAGGTGCTAAAGATAAATGACCAAAAATAAGATAAAATGAAGACATGTCTGTGCCCCTAGAGACTTGTAGCGGAAACACCAACAAGAACTCCAAAGAATGGTGTGGATCACAATGGCAGTGGTGCGCATACACCAGGGTGCCCAAGAAGAGGCCACCAGCAGAAAGATGAGCAGGGGGTGGACAGGCGTGCAGGGGAGGCGAGAATGCCAGGCCTGAAGCTGAACCAAGGCAGGGGGTTTGCAGGGCTGGCCGGCTCGGCGGGGACAGCACGGACGGGGCAGACCAGGTGGCTTCCCGTGTGAGGCAGTGGGTGGATCACAACCGGCTGCACGTGCTGGCGCTTTTAAAAAACCTGTGGCAGAGGCTTCCCTGGTGGCTCGGGGTAAAGAACGTGCCTGCCGACGCAGCAGACATGGGTTTCATCCCCGATCCGGGAAGGTCCCACCTGCCATGAGGCAGCTAAGCCCGTGAGCCACAGCTACCAAGCCTGTGCTCGAGAGCCCGGGAACTGCGGCTGGGAGTGTGCGTTCCACAGCTGCTCCAGGCCCTCGTGCCCTGGAGCCCTCCCACGGCGACTGTACTGCAGCCCCTGTACTCGCTCGCTCGGCAGCTAGAGAAAAGCCTGCGCAGCGACAAAGACCCACCACAAAATAAATACGCATATGAATAGTATTTGTATATTTCGGATTTCAGTGGTGTGTGGCAGGAGTAAATAAATGAATAAAGTTATTGTTTTAAATTGTGGTAAAATAGACATAACATAGTTCTTCTGACTACAGGGCCCCAGGAAGAGCTGGCCCGCTGGAGCGGGCTTCTGGGGGTGGTGGTTGTGGGCCTGGATCCAGGGTCAGCCTGCAGGTAGGCAGCTCTACTTCCCCACAGCTGGGATCTTGGATTCCCTGACCAGGGAAGAGCCGAATCCTAACCACTGGACTACCAGGGAAGTCCAGTAATGCATCTTAATTAGCCAGTAGGCAGTGCCCTCCTCCTTGTTCTCTTATTAGAGTTTTTTAATAAGTTTGTCAAATTCTACAAAGGAAAAAAAAAACAACTATTGGGATGTTTGGCAAGAAATGACATCTTTACTACATGGGGCCTTCCAATTAATGGACACAGTGTGGTTCCATTTATTTTGATCTTTTAAATGTTTTTCAAAACAGTTTTAGACTTTCCTATGTAAAAACTTTACAGTCATTTATAAGGTTTGTTCCTCAGACTTTTCTATTTTTGGTGCTGTTGTAAATGTTATGTTTTTAAAGTGCATTTTCCATGCCTGATATATTAAAATGTGAGTGATTTTGCCTATTGATATAGAATCCTGGGGCTTCCCTGGTAGCTCAGATGGTAAAGAATCTGCCTGCAATGTGGGAGACCTGGGTTTGAGACTGGGTTTGATCCCTGGGTTGGGAAGATCCTCTGGAGAAGGGAACAGCTACCCATTCCAGTATTCTGGCCTGGAACTCTGGACAGAGGAGCCTGGTGGGCTGCAGCCAGTTGGGTTGCAGAGAGTCAGACACGACTGAGCAACTTTCACTGTCACTTTTCATAGAATCCAGATTTATTGCCACTTTCTCCTATTATAATACTTTATTCGTGAATTCCTTGTATACCTGTATATACAGTCATGTCATTTGTGAATAATGACAATCACATTTCTCCCTTTCCCGCTGTTACACCTTTTACCAGTTTTAACTTGCTTAACTACATGGCTTGCACCTCCAGTACAAGGCTAAATAGCAATAGAGATATTCTGGTCTGATTCTTAATCGTCCAGAAAATGTTTCATGGTTTCGCCATGAAGTATGATGCTTGCAGAGGACTTGGGAAGTGAACCCATTGTGTCTTCCACCCAGTGTGTTGGAAGGAGGAGGGATGAACTGTTGTTTAGAAACAGTTTAAGACAGTGTTCAACGCCCTGTGTTACCTGCTCTCCTAGTCTGTGGTCCTTTAAATGCCTGAAACGTGCCCAGAGACCTTTTGCACCCCTTGGGGGTATTAAAATGGTACCATGTCATCTCATCGTAACAACTATAGAGTCTCATGTCCCTTGTTTTCCCTCTGACCGCCGGAGGCCAAGTTCTCTGAAAAGTGGAGATGATAACCTCAAGCAGTGTGGGCCACACCTCACCTCTTGGGCTCTGGTTGGCCCTTAGTCCTAACAGTGAACCCAAATTGTTGCTCAAGAAAAAAAAAATCCCAGCCACATGCTCAAGACCACTCATTACCCGGAAACAAGCCCGTTCTAGGATGTAACACTTGACATTTTGCTCTATTCCCTTATTGAGCAGAGTGAGGACTTTATTTGGAATGTATATGAAAGAGTAATTAGGGACTTCCCTGGTTGTCCAGGGGTTAAGATTCACCTTCCAGCGCAGGGGGCATGGGTTCCTTTCGTGGTGAGGCGGCTAAGATTCCACCTGCCTTGTGGCCAAAAATCCAAAACATAAAACAGAAGCAATATTGTAACAAATTCAATAAAAGACTTTAAAATTAGTCCCCATCAAAAAAAAAAAAATCTTTAAAAAGTCAACAGGAGGGGACATGCATAAGGGGAAGTCTTAGATTGTCCCAGATACTCTCTGAGTGCATTTTACATGTTACTAAACGCTGTCTTCTAATACTATAGAATTTTATAGAAACCGACAGCGAGGGCAACGGCATCCTTCGACGACGGGACGTGAAGAACGCGCTGTATGGCTTTGACATCCCCCTCACGCCGAGAGAATTCAAAAGCTCTGGGTGAGGTGAGTGGCATCTGAAGACTGTCCCTTCTTTCCTGGCTGCCCAATTCAGCACCGGGCTTTGATCATGACTCGGGGGTCAGGCAGGGCCAGGAATATTATTCTGTGGTTGTATCTGCCCTGTTCACCCCCGAAAGCAGCCTCGGCCAACAGGCCGGGCTTTCGGAACACAGGAACCGGGTCAACACTTGTCACCAACATTGGACGTGAGAGTTTTGCGTTTCTCAGGAACCGTGCATTCGAGTGGACCCTTTCACTGTTTCGGAGAATGAAGTCACTCCCCAAAGACTTCTCTCTAACACAACTGCCTCTGCGGACAGATCTGCAGTGGGTTAAGGGAAACGCAGTCTCTCCATTGCCCGGAGATGGAAGCCGATGCTGCACAAGTGTTTTATAGATTAGTAATTTGTTGGAAGAAAATAACCAAACTTCTGGGAACTTGGAATAGTTTCCCGAGGGTGTCTTAAACTGAAACTAGGACCTAGTATTGGCTACATTTTTCAAAATGTGCTTTAGACTAAGCTATTTCTGAACCAGGCCCCCCATCACAGCGTTCCCTGGGTAGACGTCTGAGTTTCGAGGCGCACTCACCACGCGGTCCATTTCCGAGTTCCAGACCCGTCTCTGAATTGCTTCCTCCTTCGTTATGTGTTAGTCGCCGCTGGCGCCCCCAGGGCCGTGCCCCAGTACTGCAGGTCCTCTCGCGGGCCAGCTCCATGGAGCAGTTCATGCAGGTTTTTTTCAGCATTTCATCTGCTTAAAGTGGAGAGCTATAATGTTGGCCAAGTTTAGAATTAGGTGGGCTGTTTTGTGTCTAATTTAGAAAAGCATCGTGAAGTTCTTACAAAAGCCTTATTCTTCTTCTAGTTTAGTTCCAACCCAGGGTGAGTTTGGTCTCCCTGCCCGTTTTCCCTTTTAACACACTGAGTGAGTGGGTCCACCTGAGGACTCAAAGGACAGGGTCGCAGCGGGCAGACGCATGGAGCTCTCACCACATAGACATTTCAGAGATGCGGTGTTGACTGTGTCATTCTGACATTTAGGGAGCTGTTGGTGGGCACAAACATCCCCCCCACCCCCGCCGCAACACTGGCGTGAGCATCGCCTGTTATAAGTGCCAGAGGAGGGACAGGTCCAGCAGGCAGGGAGCTGAAGTGGGGTGCTCTCTGGGTGTGAAGGAGTGATGCTGAAATGGCTCCTAGGGTCTAGATGGGGCAGGCAGATGGGCGAGGGGCTCTCCAAGCAGTGCCTGGGCTCCAGGCTGAGGAAGGAAAGGGGAGGCTGATCGCCCGGCGCAGTCCTCGCTTTCGGGCAATACTGACGGGACATCTGGAACCACGCAGTCTGAGTGGCTGCGATGTGGGTCAAGTCTTGCTTCAGGAAGATGAGTCAGGAGGCCGTTCAGAGGAGAGATCGATAGGGGGTGTGGGGCATAAGGGGACGGCTGTCTCCATCAGGGGGGGTGGGATGAGCCCCCAGGCTGGGTGCCAGCCTTAGGGATGAGGGGTATGAGAGTTAGTTGTCCCTCGGGGTTCCCTGTGGAAGGAGGGCATGCCTAGCGCTCTTCCTGATGGGAGACAGAGCAGGCTTCCCTGTTCGTGGGAGGGAGACTCTTACCATTACTTTTCGCTATAATTTCTTTATCTGTGTATTACCACTATCCTATAAATACACAATGTCTACCCTGTGCTGCAAACTGAGAGGAGGACTTTGTCCACCTTTGTGTAGCCGGCTGTTCGCCGTGGATGGTGAGTGGCTGAGAGCTCTGCAGCCACGTCGTCATGACCCCTGCCTCCACCCTCCACAGCGGTGCGGCCCCTGTCAGGTTACCTAACTTCTCTGTGCCTTGCTATACTCTGCTAAGTTAACTCCAGTGGTCAGGGTCAGGGTCAGCTGCAATAACAAACAAGGCCAACATCCCAGGGGCTTGCCCCGATAAGGACGTCACAGTTTAATGTGGGTGGTGGGGAGCTCTGCCTACAATCATTCGGGGACCAGGAGCCCGCCCCCCATCCCCTGATCTTACGTGTCTGCCAGCAGAGAAGGGGAATGAGCACAGAGGACTGTCTGGCCAGCTTTGTAAGGTCTACATCCCAGGGGCTTGCCCCGATAAGGACGTCACAGTTTAATGTGGGTGGTGGGGAGCTCTGCCTACAATCATTCGGGGACCAGGAGCCCGCCCCCCATCCCCTGATCTTACGTGTCTGCCAGCAGAGAAGGGGAATGAGCACAGAGGACTGTCTGGCCAGCTTTGTAAGGTCTGGGCCTGGAAACGTGCTGTCACTTTGCCCAGACTCTGTGGACCAGAATCCCTGCATGTGGCTGCACCCCGGCCAGGGAGGCTGGGAGAAAGAGTCTGGACGTGTGTCCAGGGAAAGAGGAGCAGAGGTGGGGAGCCCTCCACATGCAGAGTCACCTCTAGGGTGGGTGGGAAGAGGGCGATGGAGACTGAGGGGGCCCCAGGAGTGTGTCCACAGTGTCCTGGTGGGGCCACAGAAGCTGCTCTCATATGCACAGCTGAGCAGGACCTAAGGGAGAGACTGATTACAGAGATGTCAGATGGACCAGAAGTCTGAAAGGGACTGTGGAATTACTCAGAGGCCAGGAGGCTGCTGTCCACCCCCCAGGGCTGGAAGAGCAAGGAAGGGGGTGTTACCCAGAGACAAGGGGCTGCTCCCCACCAGGGACTGGAGGGCAAAGGGGAGACAAGGTATTTCCTGGAGACCAGGAAGTGGCCTCCACCTCCCGATGCCTCTTGGAATCTGCTGGAATCTCAGTCGCTGAGCTGAGCAGGAGCCCCTGGGAACAGCCCGGCCTTGCCCTCTCCCCACCTCTGACAGACACAGCTCTCCGGGAGCCACCAGGGTAGCTGGGAAGACAGGCAGAAGGACAAACACAGGGTTGAGAGCCACCAGATGAATGTCCAGCCAAGTGGCAAAGGGGGGTCACATCCCAGGACTGCGGCGTCACCTGGGGGGCCCACATATCAGCTGAACCACATCGTGAAGGGAAGGACAAGGTGGGGACTCTGTCCTGAAGGCCAAGTGTTCAGTAGGGACAGATCGAGGCAGGTTTCCACAGTCTAGAAAGATCACTCTGGCCACAGGGAGGAGGATGAATTGCCAGAGAGGCGAGGGAGGCACGGAGGTAAATTTGGGGCTGTCTTGGGGTTCTAAGTGAGAGGACGGGGTAAACTTCCCTGGGTGGGGGTCTGGAGGACGGGGAAGGAAGTGATGGGTATGGCAGAGTTAGGAAGTGACAGTTAGCCTTTAGCAGCCTAGAAAGGGGCTTCCCTGATGCTCAGCAGTAAAGAATCCACCTACGAGGCAGGCGAGTACAGTCTGATCCCTGGGTTGGGAAGATCCCCTGGAGAAAGAAATGGCGGCCCACTCCAGCATTCTTGCCTGCAGGGCTGTAGTCCATGGGATCACAAAAAGCCGGACATGGCTTAGTGACACAGCAGTAGCGGCTGGAAAGAGAGGCTGAGTGATGAGATAAGACGCTCCTTGGACTTGTCTGGTGAGCTTGGGCAAAAACCAGGAGGCCACCCTCAGGTGGCTGAGTAGCCCACAGCTGAGGGCTGTGCTCTGAGCGGGGCTGTGCCTTGTCCCCTGGAGCCCAGGGTGAGCTGTGTGACCTTGGACCAGTGGCTCACCTTCTCTGAGCTTCAGTCAGCTATCCCATGGCATAGCCATGTGACCAAACAGTATAACGAGGCAAAGATAAGCATAAAATCTTTACTTTGCAAAGATAAGCATAAAAATTAGTAGCAAAAAGATCATACAGATTTGAAATTACTTTCTGATAACAATATTAATGCACGCTCGTTTTAAAAGACTTGGAAAATCCAGAAAAGCATCAGTCAGTTCAGTTGCTCAGTAGTGTCCGACTCTGTGACCCCTTGGACTGCAGCACGCCAGGCTTCCCTGTCCATCGCCAACTCCCAGAGCTTCCTCAGACTCATGTCCATTGAGTTGGTGATGTCACACAACCATCTCATTCTCTGTTGTCCCCTTCTCCTCCTGACTTTAATCTTTCCCAGCATCAGGGTCTTTTTCAATGAGTCGGTTCTTGGCATCAGGTGGCCAAAGTATTGGAGTTTCAGCTTCAGCATCAGTCCTTCCAATGAATTTGAATATTCAGGACCTATTTCCTTTAGGATGGACTGGTTGGATCTCCTTGCAGTCCAAGGGACTCTCAAGAGTCTTCTCCAAAACCATAGTTCAAAAGCATCAATTCTTCGGCGTTCAGCTTTATTTATGGCCCAACTTTCACATCCATAAACAACCACTGGAAAAACCATAGCCTGACTAGATGGACCTTGTTGACAAAGTATTGTCTCTACTTTTTAATATGCTGTCTAGGTTGGTCATAGCTTTTCTTCCAAGGAGCAAGCATCTTTGAGTTTCAAAATATCATAAGGAAGAGGAAAAGATAACAGCAAGAAAGCAGCTGCGCCCCACTCAGCAGGCATGACGAACTCGGTGGTGTGGTTTCTCATCCATTTGTTGGGCATTTCTGTGACCTCGGTTAACCATACTCACCTTCCCCCCTCCTCCCTCCACTGGCCTGCTCCTCTCCATGGTTCAGTGTTTGCCGACATGACTCACCCTGGTCTCCTCCCTCCACGTCCCCACCTGCCTGCTGCACAAAGCAGGTGTGGCCTGGCAAGAGGGCGGCCAGCACTGGGCTGCCCAGGATCCCCCCCTACGCCTCCCGCAGCTGCTCATACAAGGGAGGGGCATTCTTCCACCCAGCGTGAGTGACGGGGACCCCAGGCAAGGCGGGAGCAGCTGGGGCCAGTGCGACACACTCTGCCAGCTCCCGGGGTCTACTGGCGAGAATAAGAAAGCCCACCCCCAAAAATGGGTAGCTGGAAGCGATCAAGAAAATAATATTCAGCTCTTTTGAAAACACAGAATTAGAAAACACGGAGAATATAGACAAAATAATTGTCATCACCCGTCGCTCACTCAGCACTTAAAACGAAGCACCTGCACTCTATTAGAGCTTTGAGGCGTCCGGAAGGTCTCATTTACACTGCGGAAGTAAATTAATGCATTAACCCCCAGATCTCAGTGACTTGGCACCTGGATGTTTTGGTTCTTATTCACCCGAAGTCTAGCATGTCTAGCAGCTCCTCTGGACACTTCTCTTCCAACTGGTGATTCGGGGTCTGGCTTCCAGAGGTGGCTTCATTCCTCAGCAGGGTCCCCGGGGGTCTGCAGAGTGCAGCAGGACAGCCCAGAGTGACTCACCTCTGCCCCCAGCCCATGGCCGAGGGACGGGTGGGCTGTGGCCCCCGCTGACCTCTTGGGGCAGACAGAGTGGGGCAGGTGCATGTAAGCAAGCCTGGCTCACCAAGGGTTAAAGATACACAGCCCTCAAACCTGGAGGAGGCCCTTGTGAAAGGAAACCTCCTAAGTGAAGCCGATAGGATCTTTCAGCCCAGGATTTCAGGAGCAACACGTTTGGTTTCAGAGAGAAGGCTGAGAATAAATTACAGGATGAGTGTGCATTCGCTCACTCCTTCATCTGAGGCGATCGTTAAGCAGGAATTTCCTGAAACTTTCGAGATTGCAGGGCCAGTGCCAGATTCGGGGGTTTCAGAGATGAAGGCAGCCCCTTGCCCATGACTCAGCCAGGAAGACAGCATCTGCATGCCAGGAGGGAGAAGCCGGGCAGCCTGGGCTGTGGGTGTTCCGGGAGGGACCCTCGGTGGTGCGATGCCTGACCCTAAGCCCCAAATAAGCAGTCATTAGCCAGAGCGGGGAGAAGGCATCCCAGCTAGTGGAGAGACCCAGAGTTGGGGGACAGGAGTGGGAGGCCTCCACAAGGGGGAGGGTGCTGCCTGTGTCCGCAGAGCCGGAGGGGATGGGGAACTCCAGGACCAGGGCTCCGGGGACACGCCTAGTTTCCTTGGGTAGATTTCCGTTATTTTGGACCTAAAACCAACTTTGCCAGGAAACTACAAAGCCGGTGTGTTATAAAAACACACAGACGACTCAAGCAGGACAGCCAGCAGCCTGGGAAATTTGAGTATAGACGCCTGTCGTGTGCAACCAGCTGGTCACGCAGACCTGGTAGAATGTTCTGGAGATGATGCCCAGTTTATGCACATTTCTTGTTTGGGTAGATACGCTGTACATTAGCATTCCAAGATGAAAAGCGGAGACGATTACAGAATCCCTGTGTCCTGTGCATCGGCTCACAGCAACACGTGCGACTCAGGTGGAGCTTTGGGTTGTCTCCCTAGGCTCGGCCGAGAGAACCTACCAGGGGCTGGGCTGGATCGGAGAGCCCCGGGATGGGAAAGGATTTGGAAAGGCTGAAGGAACAATTCAGGAAAGGAAGGACTGGGACTTCCTGGTGGTCTAGGGGTTAAGACCCCACCTTCCAATACAGGGAGTGCAGTTCCATCCCTGATGGGGGAACTAAGATCCCACATGCCACAGAGTGTGGCCAAAAAATTAAAATAAATAAATAAAACTTGTTTGAAAAGAAAGGAAAAAAAAAGAGAGAGAGAGAAGGTTGAATGGGACGTGCTGATGGTAGGAGTCGAGTTAGAAGAGCTGGACATGAGTAGGGGCTCAGCTTGGCAAGGACTAACCCGGCAGGCCCCTTGCCCTTCACAAAGGGTGTTCTAGCAGCTGACATCCTCTGGAACCAGGAACGCTGGGCAGTCTGGGAAGGAGTGGGTCTCCCTTCTCTGGCATGGCTGCATCCGAGGCCAGACGGCCACTTACTGGGGCGCATAACGGCCAGACTGTGACCCTGGATGGGGCCGAGGCAGATGGTATCAGGTCTGTGGCTCCCGCAGGCCTGGGTGAATGTGCCCACTGGGCACCAACCCTCGGGCAGCCGGACACTTTGCGCTCTGCAGGGCAGCTCTCTGAACAGTCACTCTGCCCTCCTCACGGATGTTCCCTGAGAGAACCCACATGTCCAAGCTGCCCAGGACCACGTCTCCCTCTGCTGCCAGCCTGGGTCGTCAGTGGGGCTCACACCAGACGCTCTGAATCTGGGGTCAGTGGTGTTGGAAGGTTCTTCTGTCATTTATGTAAGAATCAAGCACTAAACCGAGCATGAAAGAGGAGGACTTTCTCAGCCCAGAGATCGATGTGAGTGTATCCACACCGTGTGTACAACCGAACGGCTGCGTGTGCAATAGACAGGCAGTAATCTGATTATGTCATAAATTAGTGGCCATTGCCACATGCAAATGTGAGTTTTTATGGGCCCTCTGTTTTATATGCACATTTTTCCTGGTGCATCTGTTGCCGAACCATTTTAAAATTCAACCTTTATAACCAAGTTGATTTTTTTTTTAATGTGACACAAAGGATTATATAATGAAGGGTGAGGTTATGTAAGCTGAATTAACTCTTTATTATTCACATGCATAACAATATTTTAGTTGCAGTTGTGCAATCTGGTCTTCTGTTCCTTGGAGATGCGGAGAGAATGTGTATGATCTTTATCAATGAAGTAATTAAGAAGTGTCTTTTCATTCAGTCCAAGTGTCACGATTTAGAGTTTGTGGCTGGGAATCCCGCGAGTGTCCCCTGCAGGGAGGGCAGGCCTTCCTTAGGGACATGCACACTTCACGTTCACTCGCTCAATGACCAGATATTAATTAGGAAGCCTTTGCAGGGTGGGTTACTGGGAGTGTAAGTTTGCCCATCAAGATAAAACAAGGCACATTTCTCCTCAGGAAGCTTCCCATCAAGCCAGGAGGGGAGATACAGACTGGAGCTGGGGACGCGGAGGCAGGGCGTGCTTGAGCCTTTGGGTGGCCCTGCTCCCAGTTCCCCATGCACACCTGTCCCCGGTCCTCATCACGGCCTGGAGGGTCCCAGGGGCAGCGGAGATGCTGTCCTTTGACCTCAGGACCAGAGAAAGAGAGGCTCCAGACGGGTGCCCTGCTGGCCACGGCTTTCTTGTCGGGCGGGTCGTCTGTGTACCTTCTCTCAGGAGCCCTCCCCCTGGGGCGGAGAGCCCTCGGGGAGCTTTCTTCCAGGGGTGTCTTTCTAGAGTGAGTCACAGCTGCATCTGGTGACGTGGGGCTGGCAGAGAGAGATGCAGTGCAGCTCAGGGCAGGACCACGGCCCAGGGGTCGCCCTCGGGGCTTGAGAAATGGCAGCCCCTCCCTCTCCCAGGTGCCCTGATGGAGACCTAGACACCCCCTTCGCAGCTGCCTTGTCACCAGCAGTACGGGGGGCTGTTTGCTAGCAGCACCAGCCCTTCCTTCCACCTGGAATAGAAAGCAAGGTGAGGCTTCCCGGGGGCACTCGTGCTAAAGATCCGCCTGTCAATGCAAGACATGCATGTTCAATCCCTGGGTGGGAAGATCTTCTGGAGTAAGAAATGGCAGCCCACTCCAGTGCTCTTGCCTGGGAAATCCCATGGCAGAGGAGCCTGGTGGGCTGCAGTCCATGGGTCTCAGAGTCTGACAGGCTGAGTGGCTAAACAGGCACACACAAGCCCAGGAATCAGAGGCCCCCGTGCGCCTCCTCTGGTGGCTGGGCCACTTCGTTCTAGTTTAGAAACTTCATTGAATAAAGGTAGAATGGTATTTTGGGAGGGTGGCAAGCCCTAAGGCTGTACTAATAACAGATGCCACTATGCCAAAGACTTTGACTGTGTGGATCACAACACACTGTGGAAAACTCTTAAAGAGATGGGAATACCAGACCACCTCACCTGCCTCCTGAGAAATCTGTATGCAGGTCAAGAAGCAACAGTTAGAACTGGACATGGAACAACAGACTGGTTTCAAATCGGGAAAGGAGTACGTCATGGCTGTATATTGTTACCCTGCTTGTTTAACTTATATGCAGAGTATATCATGAGAAATGCTGGGCTGGATAAAGCACAAGCTAGAATCAAAATTGCTGGGAGAAATATCAATAACCTCAGATACATAGATGATACCACACTTATGGCAGAAGTGAAGAACTAAAGAGCCTCCTGATGAAAGTGAAAGAGGAGAGTGAAAAAGTTGGCTTAAAACTCAACATTCAGAAAACTAAGATCATGGCATCTGGTCCCATCACTTCATGGCAAATAGATGTGGAAACAATGGAAACAGTACAAAATCACTGCAAATGGTGACTGCAGCCATGAAATTAAAAGATGCTTGCTCCTTGGAAGAAAAGCTATGACCAACCTAGACAGCGTATTAAAAAGCAGACACATTACTTTCCTAACAAAGGTCCGTCTAGTCAAAACTATGGTTTTCCCAGTAGTCATGTACGGATGTGAGAGTTGGACCATAAAGAGAGCTGAGCGCTGAAGAACTGATGCTTTCAAACTGTGGTGCTGCAAAAGACTCTTGAAAGTCCCTTGGACTGCAAGGAGATCCAACCAGTCCATCCTGAAGGAAATCAGTCCTGAATATTCATTGGAAGGACTGAGGCTGAAGCTCTAATCTTTGGCTCCTTGTTGGGAAGAACTGACTCCTTGGAAAAGACCCTGATGCTGGGAAAGATTGAAGGGAGGAGGAGAGAATGAGATGGTTGGATGGCATCACTGATTCGAAGGGCATGAGTTTGAGCAAGTACCGGGAGTTGGTGATGGACAGGGAGGCCTGGCATGTTGCAGTCCATGGGGTCACAAAGAGTCGGACACGACTGAGCGACTGAACTGAACTGAGCTGAGAAAGGTCTGGAAGTTTCTCTCAAATCCTCGTAACAGTGCCAGCAGTCAGGCACTGATCTCCGCCTGCAGGTGTGAGAACCCCCCACCCCCGAACTCACAGGTGCAGGCCAGGAACCCAAGTGCAGAAGGTGGGGAGGCGGTGATGGGAGGACCTCGCTGGGGTTAGACCTCACCACCCTCCCTGCCTCTTAGTCACAGGAGGGAACACTCCTCACCTTCTGGGACAGAGTACCTGATGAAAATAGGCCTGGGTGCTGGGAAGGAGGTGGAGGTGGGGTCTGCAGGCCTGCGGGTGCAGAGAAGGGAGTGGACAGGGGGCCTTGGGCTAGCAGCCACCTTGGGGGCTTCTCACCCCACATCCTCCACCCACCGCTGCTCCCCTGGAGAGACGAGAAAGTCAGGTAAATCCATTTTCCTTGTCATTACTCAGTCGAAAGGGTCACGGAGGACCCAGGGAGCACGCGATTCTGCAGTCCTACAGTGTCGAGTGGCTGAGCGCAGAGAGGGGCCCTGCCTTCCACAGGAGAACCAGCCACATTGACACTCCGGCCGACAAAGCCCCGAACAGCAGCCGGCTGGAGCGTTGTGCCCCAGACATCATGTAAATATTTGGTCCTCAAAACACTGAGTTCATCTGGGAAAAAAAATCACCTTGACAAAATGCTGTTTTTACCAGTTAGAGAAGAGGACCAAGCTCTTCTGTGAGAATAAATGCTTTTCTTTAAAGAAAATTGAAAACTTGCCTTAAAACTTT
Organism: Aepyceros melampus; assembly: GCA_006408695.1. Lineage (NCBI taxonomy): Eukaryota > Metazoa > Chordata > Mammalia > Artiodactyla > Bovidae > Aepyceros > Aepyceros melampus. Next base: position 401,160 of record SJXQ01004965.1, on the reverse strand, counting down.
TTATTGAAGTAATTCTTTCTATTCTATTTGAATAATGTTGGGAGATAAAAACCCTCCATTATGCTTTTTTCTTAAAAAAATGAATTATAATTCAGAAAAATCCCAATAATAGAAAAATGGCATAAAAGGTATGCAGCGTAATTCTTATCTTGTTTTCCTTCCTTGCCTCTCTCGTTGGTTGTGTGTAATTGGCATCTCTTCAAAGAGGAAATGGGGAACTGGAATCAAGGGGCGTTCATTTATTTGAGTATTAAGACTGAATGTGCTTTTTTTTTTTTCTTGTCGGATTTTTCTTCTGAACCTTAGCATAGTTCTTCTTTTGTGGAGGTGCTCAAGAAAAGACCTTTGAATGAGCAGAAGGGTTCATTTTCATTTTCCCTGGTCACAGTCATGTTTCTGCCAAAAGCTGGTGGGTGAATCCGGCTGCTCTCATGGGGTGAACCAAGACCACCTCGTATGAGGTGATCCTCCTGTTGACTGGAGCAGTGGGTTTCAGTGGAATGTTGATGAGCATGTGGCTGGCCTGGGGATCTTGTTAAAAACAGATTCAGATCAGGCCTGGGTGAGCCCTGGGCTCCAGCACGTCTGACTCCCTCAGGGAGGCCAGTACTGCAGGAACGTAGGGTGTGAGGAACCAGGCAGATGGAGCGTAGATGGGGTTAAAGCCCTGAGCATGCCCCCTCGACAGCTACAGCTGAGAGTTTTGTGCTTGTCTTTAAAGGTACGACAGTGAGGGAAGAGGGCACATCACTTACCAAGAATTTTTGCAGAAACTGGGGATTAACTACTCAGCAGATATTCACCGGCCCTACGCGGAGGAGTACTTTAACTTCATGGGTCATTTCACAAAGCCTCAGCAGGTGCAGGAAGAGCTGAAGGAGCTGCAGCAGAGCACAGAGAAGGCCATTGCAGCCAGGTGAGTGGGTGAGCACCTCGCCGGGGGCCGGTGTCTGTCCTACACTGACCCCGGTTGTTCTGAGGCTGTCCCTCCCGGTGCTGGCAGCGCCGCCGTGAAATTATCACACTCGTTCACTGCTGTAGATTCCAGTGCGTGTGCGTGCCAGTTGTGTCTGGTTCTTTTGTGACCCCATGGACGGTAGGCCACCAGACTCCTCCGCCCATGGAATTTCCCAGGCAAGAATACTGGAGTGGGTTGCCGTTTCCTTCTCCAGGGGATCTTCCCGACCCAAGGATGGAACCAGCGTCTCCTGCACTGGCAGACAAATTCTTTACCACTGAGCCACCTACAAAGCCCCTGTAGATTCTAGAAACTGGTGTTAAGTCACAGAGCTGTGGAAACAGTGACAGGCTTTATTTTCTTGGGCTCTAAAGCCACTTCAGACAGTGACTGCATCCAGGAAATTAAAAGATGCTTGCTCCTCGAAAGAAAAGCTAAGACAAACCTAGACAGTGTATTAAAAAGCAGACATTGCTTTGCCAACAAATGTCTGTAAAGTCAAAGCTATGGTGTTTCCAATAATCATGTATGGATATGAGAATTGGACCCTAAAGAAGAATGAGCACTGAAGAATTGATGCTTTTGAACTGTGGTGCTGGACAAGACTATTGAGAGTCCCTTGGACTGCAAGGAGATCAAAACAGTCAATTCTAAAGGCAATCAATCCTGAATATTCATTGGAAGGGTGAATGATGCTGAAGTTGAAGCTCCAATACTTTGGCCACTTGATTCAAAGAGCCAACTCTTTGGAAAAGACCCTGAATACTGGGAAAGACTGAAGGCAGAAGAAAAAGGGATGACAGAGAATGAGATGGTTGGATGGCATCACCGACTCAATAGACACAAGCCTGAGCAAATTCCAGGAGATGGTGAAGGACAGGGAAGCCTGGTGTGCTTTAATCCATGGGATCGCAAAGAGCTGAACACGACTTAGCAACTGAACAACAACAGCAAAACAGAGCCAAGACGGCGTGAAAGAGCTATAGTCCTACCCAGCCCTGCCCAGTCACACTCTCAAGCCATTCATGTTTTATAGGTCACCCTTGGGCTCCAAAATCACTGCAGATGGTGACTGCAGCCATGAAATTAAAAGACGCCTACTCCTTGGAAGGAAAGTTATGACCACCTAGACAGCACATTAAAAAGCAGAGACATTACTTTGCCGACTAAGGTCCGTCTAGTCAAGGCTACGGTTTTTCCTGTGGTCATGTATGGATGTGAGAGTTGGACTGTGAAGAAGGCTGAGCGCAGAAGAATTGATGCTTTTGAACTGTGGTGTTGGAGAAGACTCTTGAGAGTCCCTTGGACTGCAAGGAGATCCAACCAGTCCATCCTAAAAGAGATCAGTCCTGGGTATTCATTGGAAGGACTGATGTTGAGGCTGAAACTGCAATAATTTGATGAGAAGAGCTGACTTGTTGGAAAAGACCCTGATGCTGGGAAAGATTGAGGGCAAGAAGAGAAGGGGACGACAGAGAATGAGATGGTTGGATGGCATCATTGACTCGATGGACATGGGTTTGGGTGGACTCCAGGAGTTGGTGATGGACAGGGAGGCCTGGCGTGCTGAGGTTCACGGGGTTGCAAAGAGTCAGATACAACTGAGCGACTGAACTGAACTTGAGAACTGAAGCTTTTAGGTCTGTACTAACATAATCACCTGGCCCCCTCTCTGGGCAACTGGAATGCAGGGCCCAGGAGGACACGCCTGTCTCCCCTTGGTTTACAGCAGTGCTCAACACCTAGCAGGCTCTCAGTGAGGACTTGTCCAGGGAGTGCGTGAAAGGACACATTCTTAAACTCAGCAGTTCAACCTTGGAGTATTTATCCCACAGAAATAATTCAGAGGAGTTCAGCAGGTCCAAGGTACGACTTGCAGTGTGTCTTCAACAGCAGCAACAAAGTGTCTGCTTTGCAGAGGAATGCCTGTCCATTGCAGAGGAATGCCCTGGCTAGTAGAGAACACGGCTGCAAGGAAGATGAGGTGGTGTGTGCCAGTTATAGTCATCGTCATGGAGCCTGTGGGAGTGTTTGTGATGGAAGACTGGTGGGCAATGAAATTTTAAACAGTCTGTGTGTGCCTTGATGGTAACCACACCAAACATACGTGTCTGCCCACGAGGACCAGAAGATGCTGTGCAGAAGGCTCATGCTGAATTTGGATGGCGGGACTGTGCATGGTTCTTTTCAAAGCTTAAAGCTAGTCACTAAGGCCATATTTTAAAATGTTTAAAGAATAGATAAAGAAAATGTGTGTATATATAAATATGTATCTACACACACAATGGAATATTATTCAGCCATAAAAAAGAATGAAATCTCACCAGTGGTGATATCATGGATGGATCTTGAGGGCACAATGCCAGGTGAAATAGATCAGTCAAAGGAAGACAAAAACAGGTGGTCTCACTCGTACGCGGAATCTTAAAAGGACAACAACAAGAGCGAGCTCGTAGATCCAGGAAATAGATTGGCTGTTGCCAGAGGTGGGGCGGGTGTCAGAGGGGGTGAAGGGGTCCAAAAGCACAGCTTGCAGTTATGATAGGGTCAGTCCTGGGGACGTGAGCACAGGAAGGTGACCGTGGTTAGAAGCACTGTGCTGTGTATTCGAAAGAGTAAATCTTCAGAAGTTCTCATCCTATGCGTGATGACGAACAGTATCTAGACTTATCCTCACACCTTACATCCTTACCCTTATCCACACACCAGGTCACAGTGTATACAGACGTCAAGTCATTATCTTGTACACCTGAAACCAACACGATGTTACATGTCAATTATACAGCAATAAAAACACAGGAGAAAATGTTGCCACATTTGACGTGACGTGAGATGAAACAGACTCTGCGTCAGTCCCGGTCCTGGGCGGCTCCGCGGCCCTCTCATCTGTGTGTCTGTCCGTCCCGTCTGTCACTTCAGCTCTCTGTCCACACCATCTCTGAATGAGTGAATGAGCTAAAGAATCCCCTGGAGGAGAGAAGCATTCCAGGGACACAGAGATGGGATGTGATGGCTGAATGGGGTTTAAGAGAAAGGCCTATTGAACACACCCCTGAATTATGTCCAAGTTGCTAAGTTATAAAGCCCAGAGGCAGAGAATTGAGTTGGTGAAATTTCAAGTAAAAATATGCGCAAGACTGGCATAAATCACGTATGCCATAAAACGAAAAAAAAGTGGAATTTATCTTTCCCAGACAGGGCTGGCCTCATTACCCACGCATGTGCCCCCTTCCCTCCCCTCCTGCCGCTTGTGAGTAATGAGGCTCGGAGAGGAACCGCGCGTCCTTGGCGATGCCCACAGACTTTCTCTTCCCGCTCCCGTTTACTGGGCGCGTGTGGATCCATGGCTGGGAGCGCTCCGAGCCAGTGGACGAGGCCCCTCACGTCTTCACAGCACCAAGCTCGGCGGACCGACGCACGCTCAGCCAGTGCCACGCCGGCATGCTCTCCTACCCAAGACCGCAGGCCCGGCCCATACAAGCTCACGACCGGCCCCTGTTTTCTCCAGGATGTGGCACTGTGAGGTTGTCAAGTCGCTTTGCCCTTCAGGTTAGCCCGCTTTTCAGTTTTGGTGTCAGTGGGTCTTCCACATCACCCTTCGGGATGCAACGTTTCCCGGACTTTCAGCCTCCTCCGTTATACCGAACCCTGATAAGATTCACAAACAGGAATCGTGCTCATCAAAGGGACTGTAATTTCAGGTTTGCTTCTTAAATTTAAGTGAATCGATTTTGTTTAAAGTGGCCTGAATACATTTTTAAGATTCAGAAGAGTCCTTTCTCAAGCCCATGTTTATTTTCCAGGCCTTGCTCTTTTGGGGCCCAAGTCTGAGTTGAAGATCCAGAGTCAGGGCAGCATCAGTAAAGCAGCCACAGAAGCAAGGCTGGCTGTTCTGAGATGTGAAGTCAGAGGCTTAGGGGCAAAACCGGCTGGGTCACCCAGGGTTCTTCCTGGGTCACCCAGGGTTCTTCCCACTGTGCCGGCCTGGCCGCGGGGCAGGGGGCTCTGTGGCCCCACCCTCGTGGGGCTCCTGTCTCATGTCCAGACTGGGGCCCTGATGCTGCGTCGGCTGCCACGGGATCTGCTGGGGAGCTGGCTGGATCCCAGGCCCAAATCCTCATTCACTCTGTGCACAGACTTACTCTGCAAGGGAGGTGATTATTGCCTGGAAACCAGTCCAAGAAAGGCTCATGGTCAGGGCAGCATCAGTAAAGCAGCCACAGAAGCACGGCTGGCTGTTCTGAGATGTGAAGTCAGAGGCTTAGGGGCAAAACCAGCTGGGTCACCCAGGGTTCTTCCCACCGTGCCGGCCTGGCCGCGGGGCAGGGGGCTCTGTGGCCCCACCCTCGTGGGGCTCCTGTCTCATGTCCAGACTGGGGCCCAGATGCTGCGTCGGCTGCCACGGGATCTGCTGGGGAGCTGGCTGGATCCCAGGCCCGAATCCTCATTCACTCTGTGCACAGACTTACTCTGCAAGGGAGGTGATTATTGCCTGGAAACCAGTCCAAGAAAGGCTCAACGCCTCAATTCTCTAAAAATATGTATCTCTAAAAAAGTTCTGATTTTTTTTTTATACCTTCATTTGCTTCCCTTTTTGAAGGATTAAGTGGAATGTAATAGTTGTGATGAGGAGTAACCAGTTTGTAATGTGGGACTGAATTCAGAGTACACCTGTGCAGGAATCCAGGCAGTTGCCTCTCTCGAGACACATCCCCAGACAGTTAGCACAGCTCATTTGTGTCAGCTTCTTGGAGGCACACATCGGCCAACTCGGAACCGGGGGCCGATGGGGGAAGGGAGACGGTGACCTGCACAGCCTCAGCATCCTTGCCTCCCCCACCCCAATATACTCTCAGACTTTCCTCTCCTGATTTCTGACTTTTCTGTTGCTATGGATAATTTTTTTCCCAGGCACACTCAAGGAACCTATTTGTGGGTATGTGGTAAAGTAATGCTCAAAATTCTCCAAGCCAGACTTCAGCAATACGTGAACCGTGAACTCCCTGATGTTCAAGCTGGTTTTAGAAAAGGCAGAGGAACCAGAGATCAAATTGCCAACATCTGCTGGATCATGGAAAAAGCAAGAGAGTTCCAGAAAAACATCTATTTCTGTTTCATTGACTATGCCAAAGCCTTTGACTGTGTGGATCACAATAAACTGTGGAAAATTCTGAAAGAGATGGGAATACCGGACCACCTGACCTGCCTTTTGAGAAATCTGTATGCAGGTCAGGAAGCAACAGTTAGAACTGGACATGGAACAACAGACTGGTTCCAAATAAGAAAAGGAGTACATCAAGGCTGTATATTGTTACCCTGCTTATTTAACTTCTATGCAGAGTACATCATGAGAAACGCTGGACTGGAAGAAACACAAGCTGGAATCAAGATTGCCGGGAGAAATATCAATCACCTCAGATATGCAGATGAGACCACCCTTATGGCAAAAAGTGAAGAGGAACTAAAAAGCCTCTTGATCAAAGTGAAAGAGGAGAGTGAAAAAGTTGGCTTAAAGCTCAACATTCAGAAAACGAAGATCATGACATCTGGCCCCATCACTTCATGGGAAATAGATGGGGAAACATTAGAAACAGTGTCAGACTTTATTTTTTTGGGCTCCAAAATCACTGCAGATGGTGACTGCAGCCATGAAATTAAAAGACGCTTACTCCTTGGAAGAAAAGTTATGACCAACCTAGATAGTATATTCAAAAGCAGAGACATTACTTTGCCGACTAAGGTCCGTCTAGTCAAGGCTATGGTTTTTCCTGTGGTCATGTATGGATGTGAGAGTTGGACTGTGAAGAAGGCTGAGTGCAGAAGAATTGATGCTTTTGAACTGTGGTGTTGGAGAAGACTCTTGAGAGTCCCTTGGACTGCAAGGAGATCCAACCAGTCCATTCTGAAGGAGATCAATCCTGGGATTTCTTTGGAAGGAATGATGCTAAAGCTGAAACTCCAGTACTTTGGCCACCTCATGTGAAGAGTTGACTCATAGGAAAAGACCCTGATGCTGGGAGGGATTGGGGGCAGGAGGAGAAGGGGACGACCGAGGATGAGATGGCTGGATGGCATCACGGACTCGATGGACGTGAGTCTGAGTGAACTCCGGGAGTTGGTGATGGACAGGGAGGCCTGGCGTCCTGTGATTCATGGGGTCACAAAGAGTCGGACACGACTGAGCGACTGAACTGTAACTGTAACTGTATCCACAAAGGAGAAGGCAAAAGGATAAAAGAGTGGCAGAGGATGAGCTGGTTAGATAGCATCACCAATTCAATGGACAGTTTTCTCAATGGAGAAAACTCCAAGAGATAGCAGAGGACAGAGAAGCCTGGCATGCTGGGGTCATAAAGAGTCGGACACAACCTAGCGTCTGACGACAGGAATAATCCACAATACATATCTCAGGTGGTAGACAATTACCAGAGAAGATTTCGAGTTTGGAGTTTCTGGCTTCTTCTTTTCCCCAACTAAGAACCTCACAGCCAAGCTGGAGTCAGACAGGCACGGTGTTCAGGGTGGTAAGAAGAGCTTTCTGGAGACCTAGGTAAGCCGAGGTTACAGAATAGACTCCATGCTCCATAGGTCCGGAGCCAGACTGCTCATCCTCAAAGATGTCCACATGTTTTTATTCCCTTACCAATAATTTCTGTTAAGTCTGGGAAGAATTTTCCTGAAAGACGGAATCAGAAACTTGAACATATTCCCAAGGAAATCAGCCCTCGAACTAAAGCAGGAGCTACAGCTAGCCATCGTCCCTGTGTCCCTGCGAGGGACAGCTGGCCAGCCCGGAACCCGCATGGGTGGACGTGCCCCCTTCCTGTAAAATGGGATGACAGTTACCCGCCTCCCTTGGCAAGAAGAAAGAATGGGAGATGGAGCATGAAGGCGGCACAGGTCCTGGCTTGCCAGCTGATGCACACAAGGGTGGCTGCATTTCTTCACAGCAAAGGGCCTGGCAGCAGGCAAGGGCTCCTTGGACCCCTGCACCTCCAGCACTCACTGACGGGACCCAGGCTCTTCAGCATCCTTGGTCCCACTCCTGCTTCAGGGCCTTGGCACTGGCTATGCCTGGGCCCAGAGAGGTCTGCAGGGGGCTAAATCCCAGCTGAGTCCTTCATCTGCCATCTCTGCTCAACTGTTGCCTCCCCAGTGAGGCCCACCCGCGCCCACTACTGGGGGTTGCAGCCCGGCCCACTGTGGACATTCTAGCCCTGCTCACCAGCGCTCAGCCATCCCACCGACCCATCGTGCAGGCCACTGGTGTCTTCTGTTTATCGTCGGCCTTGCCCCACCTGGAATGGAAATTCTGCTAGGGTGGCCGCTCGGACACCTAGAGCAGTACCTGGCGCATGACAGGCACCCACCGAGGCTTCGTCGGGGAGAATGGAGGTGTAGTTCCCATGTCTGTGGTATTACTGTATTTTTTAAATGCTTCGCTCCATTTTTAAAATACTCATTTTAGTAAAAAGCCAAGGTTGTAATTTCTCTAACATAGTTTTGCTGATAATAATAATAATAAAATGATAATGATGATTTTTTTTTCCAGAGTACCTTTCAATGTATGTATTACACCAAGGCTGCAAAGCATCTTCAAGATTAGCTGGTAGATGAATCATCAGATCATCACATTAGAATGATCGTGGAGCTCGTGCTCCAAAGAAATTATTGGCTTTCCCTGCTGGAGTGTGTGTGTCTCAAATGCATTCTCTTTCAGGGATAAACTTAAGGACCACGATCAAGATATCAGCAAAGCACTCGCCAAACTAGATAAATCCAAAACTGGCTACATATCCTTGTGCAGGCTGCAGAAGCTGCTGCAGGAGTGTGGCGTTCTCTGAAGGAAGAGGAGCTGATTGATCTTCTAAACAGGTTTCCTTTGAGCAAGTTAACTATGGTTCTCACAGCGCTGAAAATCAGGCTGGTCCTGTCGCTTTCATGAACTTTTCCTTCTCTGTCCGCTCAAACAGCCTTTTGGCATTGAAGTAACCCCCATGCCACCAAAAATTGAGTTTAAACCTGTGTTCAGAAGTAAAACTATAATATACTCCCAGAACATTTATAAGCCAATGTGACTCAATTAAAAAACAGAATGAGCCTTCTAATAATCCTCTGGTCGGGCTATGTTCTAATGGGTTTGAGTCAACCCACAGCAAAAAGGAAGCAACTTGACAAATACGTAATTTTCCTACAGGGTGTCCGGCAGCACAGTCATCATTTTTTTCACATTATTTTTCTTTCACCCATGTTATTCATACACTTGGGCAGGAGTCAAGTCATCCTGCAAGGCTTATTAAAAACAGCAGCTCTCTGCCCTGATGTCCCCCACCCCCACCTTCTCCTCCCTAGAGTCAGTAACTTCCAGTGTTTTAAATGCCTGTTTTTGGTACTTAAGTTAATAGTTGTAAGTGAAAAAGTTAAATAGCCACTTATTGATTTTTCACTTTTAAGGCAGTGTCTATCGGCTCCCTATCAGGAAACCGTGGGTTTAACTCTTTTTCACCCATCGCGTAGTCACCAACCCCCTCCCCCCCCAGCCTCTCCCACCCATGGAAACCCACACACATTTACCTCCATGGGCTCCCCATGTCGCCATGTCACATTTTGCTGTAGATGAGTGTTCAGGGTTTATATTTCTGTGACGAAATGATCACTTTTCTTTTCCTATGTAGCGTTTTGTTTTCTCTGGAGTTAATCATTAGTTTTTCTGTTTGCTTTGTTTCTATGTACTTCTTATCATTAATTAAACCCCAGTTCACTCCCATTTGTGAAATCTCTTTCTAGTGTATTCAGACAACCTCAGCTAATCTGTCAGCTTCATCTTCTCGGACGTCCCTTTTCATGTTCCTCAACTTCAGAGATTTTCTTGATTTGTTTCATTAATGAGCTCCTTTCCTGTTTGTTTGTTTCTGAGCCTCCTACTGCTGTTGACTAGTGAGCCACTTAAAGTGTCTCTCAGTGTTTGAAACTTTTCCTGTCCTCCATCTCTTTTTATTCTTGTTCCACCTTCTGGGAGATTTTCTCAGTTTTAGTTTGCAGCCCTTCTTTTGAGATTTTTATCCTTGCTAATAGTACTTTTCACATTTTTAATTACCAGTGCATGTTTTTAATCCTCAGAATATTCCTTTTCTATAGTATCCTGTTCTTGTTTCAAGGATATACTAGTTCATTCCTCTGAAACTATTAACAATAGATTTTTTTTAAAAAGCTTTCTTTACTTGAGAAATGTCGCTTCTCTCCTCAGTGTTGCTTTTTCCTCCCATCTTCCATGTTAGACATTTCCCTCAAAAATATGCCCCTAATAAGAGTGAGATGCTAAGCAGCAGATTAAAAGTTCTGCACAGATAGGTAGAGCTAGTCGACTTTGGTTGAATTACTTTGGCAGGGTAATCTGGCAGGTAGTTTCCTTGGAAGACTCCCAGTGTCAGAATCTTTAAAACTTTTCTTTGGGGCTTGTCAGATTTCCCAGGGACTCAGGTTGCCGGATAAGACATAAAATGCTATGTTAAATGTAAATTTCAGATAAACAGTTTGTGTGTATGTGTGTGTGTTCCATGCAATATTTGGTATACATTTACACTAAAGTTATTTTTGTTCATCTGAAACCCAACTTGCTGGGCCCCTCCCTCAGGCTCTCAGACTTAGCCTGGGCCCTGGGAATCTGCATTCCTAACAAGGTCCTGTGTGTTGCTGACGCTGCTGGATCAGAGCACCCTGAGAACCACTGTTTGACACCTTTTAGAAACTCCTTCTTCTGTCACTTTAGGAAGAAGCAAACTAGTTATATGCTTTGGGGCCCCTTGAACTGCAAGCCTTATCCTCTTGTAATTTTGAATCAAAACAATTCATTTGATTGCCCCTCCTCAAACTGCTTCCCATGCAGTTTCTAATTGCCACGTCCCATAGCAGTGCAGGCTGGCAGTTCTATGACTGAGCACCTGGATCTCACGTTCCTCTCTTTGTGAGGTGAGGATATTAGCATTCCCTCTCTTCCCACTAAAAAATGTGAGCAGTTGCTCTAGGATTTACAGCCCAAGTGGACAACTAGCCTCAGTCCCATGCCAAGTAACATGTTACTACTTCATGGGAGGTGCAGGTACCGTATTACAGAGTAAGTGTTCCCGAGTCCTGTCTGCTGTTCCTTAGGGGTCCTCAACCCCTGGCCCACAGACTGGTACTGGTCCACGGCCTGTTAGGAACCAGATCGCACAGCAGGAGTTGAGCAGCGGGCGAGCTAGCAAAGCTTCACCTGCCACTCCACATCACTCATATTACCTCCCGAACCATCCTTGCCCCCCATCATCAGCAGAAGAACTGTCTTCCACAAAGCTGGCCCCTGGTTCCAAAAAGGTTAGGAACCTCCACCTTATAACATTGCTATTATCCACCTCACCTGTCCATTTGCTATAATCACCCAGTACATTGTTATTGTAACATTGAGCAAACAGTGGTTTATTAGACCAACTAAGAATAAGAAAGATAAAAATATTATTATTTTTAGAATATTTATTTATTTATCTGGCCGTGCCGGGTCCTCCTTGTGGTACTTGGGATCTTCTATCTTCGTTTTGACATGCTAGAGCTTTAGTTGCCGCAGGTGGGATCTAGTTTCCCGACCTGGGATTGAACCTAGGCCCCTGGCATTGGGAGCATGAAGTCTTAGCCACTGGACCTTCATTTATTCCTTCTCCCATGCTCTTTCTTCCTTTAGGTACATCCATGTTTCTGGCTCTTTGATTTTCTTTCTCTCAGAAGAATGTGTTTCAGCATTTTTGAAGGCCAGGGTGGCTGTGATGAATTCCCTCAGTGATTGTTTGTCAGAGAAGGTATTTATTTCTCCTTCACTTTTGAAAGATAAGTTTCACTGAATATAGTATTCAAGGTTGGTGATTTTTTTTCCTGTCAACACTTTAAATATTTCAGTCCACTATCTTCTTACTTGCGTGATTTCTGATAAGAAACCCCATGTAATTCTTATCTTTGTTCCTCTGTAAATAAATTTTCCACCCTCTCTGGCTTCTGTAAAGATCTTCTCTTTGTCTTTGATTTTCTAGTATTGCCCAAGTTACCACTTACGTGTTCCTGCTGGCTTACAGCTCCAAAGGTCTTTGTTCCAGGAGAGCAGCTCTTGGCTGTGATTCTCTGTGTTCACCCATCTCTCCAGATTTGGAGGTAATGTTTTGCCCTGTGACCTGAGTTTTTTGATGGGACCAAGAAAGGCCATTGGTTTCCAGTCTGTGCGGCTTCCTTCTTGTCGTAAGGAAGAGAGTGGCCCTTCCAAGCTCTTAGACGTGGAGCCCTGCTACCCACTTTGTGTCAGCTTTTCTTTCTATGTCCCACCTTTTGTCAGCTACAGAATTTTTTTTTTTGCAAAAGCTACTTAACTTTTACATGGCCTGCAGCCACAACCGGATTCTCTCTGCTTGATTCACAGGTTGATTATAAAACTCAAATGCCATTAAACAGCATTTCATAATTATGACTATGTACATATTCATAATTCATAGTATTCAGTGTCCAAGTAATGAATGAAAATTAACTTTCTTCTCAGCGGCTCTACCCCTGGGCCTCTGTGTCCACCTCAAGCCATTTGCAGAAAGGCTGTAAATGAATATGTACAGAGTCATAACTATGAAATGCTGTAAACTCTACTGTAAACTACTTCCTAGAACAAAGAGAGCAGGGTGAGTTCTTTAACCATTGCTGTTTTCTAAAGTGGGGTTCAGTGTTTTCTCGAGTTCGACATCATTAGCCTTCAGCTCCCCCCAGTGTCTGCCCCTAAGTGTCTGCTCCCTCCAGTTTCCCCTGGGCTCCCTCGTCCTGCTTCCCCTGGCTCCGTACGTCCTGCTTCCAGGTTACCACCAAGAGCCTCCCGGACTGTCCAGGGTTGGAACCCCTGTTGCTTACGCCTACATCTTTTATTTCTGAATTTGCATTCTTCTTTTGCTGGAGTATTTTCCTAAGAAAAGGGGGGACAGGAAAACAATTTTCTCAGTTCTTTGTCTGAAAATATTTTTTATTTCCCTTTGTACAGATTGTTCGCTTGCTGGAACACAGACTCCTAAAGAGCAAGTCACTTTCCCTTAAAAATTTAAAGGATAGCGTTCTATTGTCTATATGTATACACACACATATGTATATATGTGTGTACATGTAAGTGTGTGAGTGTGGACGTGTGTGTGTGTAGAGAAAAGAAGGACCATTTCATCCTCAAATGCCTGTATCCTCTTCTTCCTTAAATAGGGTCTCCTCTCACTAAATCTATTTCCAGCTGAACATGAATTCAAATGCATTCAGTGAATAAATCACGAAAAATAGCACCAGATAAATAATCAACGAAATGATTACAAGAGACTCTTGTTAAAACGCAGTTAGGCCTGATACTTTCATAAACAGCACAAGGGCTGTGGAATTTCTGTAGTCCACCTGTCAAGGGGGTGATCAACTTTTTTACGAGCTGAAACCTTAATAAGGATCCATCGCTCAGTTGCTTGTTTCTTCTCAAAGACCTCTTGATGATAAACATCTCTGTTATTTATAATTATATGTAGATTATTCTTTTCTAGATCCAAAATAGACTTTTCTAAATAATACTGAGATTAGCATATGCATTTGATTTTATTACTAAATTTTAATACCACGTTGGCAATTTACCCTGCCGATGAAATGGAGCTGATTATCCTCTTCCTCGGCGTCTCGGCCGCGTGAGCCAGAGACACAGGGCCCGTGGAAAGCAGCTCTGCAGCTGTGGTTGGAGAAACACGGCTCTTGGCTCCTTCTCTTTAGAAGCTGCTATTCCAGTCGCTGGAAACCTTCCTCTCCACTTCCTGGCATTCCGAGCTGTTCTTTGATACACGCTCCATCTTGCAAAGGAGCGCATAGGGGTTACGATGCCAGTGATCCCCAGGGAATCTGTTACAGAAACGTGAACTTTGAGTGCCACAAGCTGTGTTTTGCATTATTTTACATCTTTAATAAATAAGCTCTATAGTCTCAGGAAACTTGGATTTGCTGTCGCAGAGTCTTCTTTTAGAATTAAATGTATTTTTCTGTGTGTTGGAGTGGAGCGCAGGAGCCTCTTTTTCTGCGTGGATGTCCTTGTTGAGACGCACACCCAGATGGAATTTCTCTTTAAAATATGTTTACTTACTTATTTATCTGCCGCGTCGCGTCTTAGTTGGGCTGTGTGTGCTCTTTCGGTGCAGTACCCAGACTCTCCAGTTGTAACGTGTGGGCTTAGTTGCCCCACAGCACATGGGGTCTTTGTTCCCCAACCAGGGATCGAACCTGCATCTCCTGCCATGTGAGGTGGATTCCTAACCACTGGACCACCAGGGAATTGATATTTGAGAAAATACTAAGCTGTGTAGGTTTTGTTAAAAAAAAAAAAAAAAAGATGTTTTGGGTGCTCTCAGCTTGCCAACATAATTTCAACCACTCTTTGAAAAAGAATTTAACATCTATTTCACTCAGCCCCTCTTTTCCTTGTCACTGGCTCTGACGTGCTTCCCCGATTTCAGGGTCCCTGCCATTTCTCAGTGAGGGCCCTGGTCAGCTAAGGTCTCGAGGAACACAGCCCCGGCCCCCACCTTCCTGGTCCTGCCTCCATCCCAGCTCTGCCATCACTGTCCGCATCTCCCCAGATCACGTCTGCACAAACGTCACGCCCATGCTGAGGCTCCTGCACCTGCCCTCATCACAAGGCCGGATTCCTCCAGCCAGTCCTCCTCCCCCACCCTCTGCTCTTCAAACCCTGTGAGCCTGACTGTCCAGCCTTTGAGACTCAGAGCGCCAGCGCAGCGCGGTCTGTGGCCCCAGCAGCACCCTCTCCCGCCATAGCCCTTCCCTGAGCCCTCGTGCAACAGCATAGCTGACCCGTGTGCGGCCCCTACAGGCCAGGAAAGGGCGCCTCCCCTTTGTTCGTGTCCTCCGCACTGTTTTGTACTCAGCAGGTGTTTGTTGATGAGTAAGTGATGGCGTTTTTAACTAATATATTGTGTTCTTTCTTTGGGGACAAGTTGGGGAATCGGCTGGCACAATAACTCCATCAATTACCTTGACTTCTTGCGAGCGGTGGAGAACAGCAAGCCGACGAGACCTCAGTCCCAGGAAAAAGAGGAGAGCGTGCCAATCAATTTTGCAGCTCTAAATCCAGAGGAGGTTCTGAAGAACATCCAGGAGGTCGTTGCCACCTCCAGTCTGGCTTTGTCAATGGTACGGCAGGCCACACATGCCTTTACGTGGGGACTGAGGCCCTGGCACCGTGCCAGCTCCTGAAAAGCACCTCACAAACCAGCCCCTCCTCCTGGGCCCTTCCCACTCCCTCCACTCTTCTGGGGCATCAGAATCCAATGGTGGGTCGGGACCAGACTGTTCGTGTGAGCACATGTGTGTGTCCATTTTTGCCCTGTGCAAAGCTGCCGTGATCACAGCCAGCATGTGTTGCGTGAGGCCAAAGCACTCGCCTCCAGCAGAGGCTGGCTCTGCGGTGAGGGCAGGGGTTTCTGGGCAAAGAGGGCAGAGGATGGAGGCCTCAGGAGAAAGTGGGCTCCTGGGCCCATGCAGGTGGGCGATGCCATCTCAAGGTGGCTTTGAAGAGGCTGCCCAGGGCAAGGCTGTGGCCAAAGTCTCACTGTGACCAGAGCCCCAGGAGTGTGAGAAGGGCGTCCCCCTGGTACACTGACGTTGAGGCTGACATTTCTTGACCCCATGGGGTATGTCAAGACCCAGCCTACGTGGGGATAGTGCCACGGGGCACATCCTTGGAAGACAGTGTCCAGGCCATGCTCCTGGCAAGGGGCTGATCCCCCTTGAGGGTCCCCATGTGAGCTGCCCCCTGCAGCAGACATGGAAAGAGGAGATGCCATGTGCAGAGGGCAGGCCTTGCCACCTGATGAGACAGCGAATCCAGAGCTGCCCGTGTGATCCCAGGCGCGTCGTCCAGACGGCACAGTGGGAGCAGGGCTGTCTCTGTGACTGCAATACAAGACCCATGGACCTGGTCAAACACCCAGGCTCAGGCTTTTTAACCCCTTTAGCGCCGGGAGGCAAGCTGGGCTCCCAGGTCCAAGCCTTAGGGGTCAGGGGAAGAGACGAGAGGCCAGGGGCAGCCCAGCCAGCCCGTGACTGTTCTGAAATGTCAGCGAGTGTGGCCTTCCTCCCGGATAGCAGAGAAAGTCTGCGTGTAGGAATTCACGAGGATCTGACACTTTTGTGTCTTTTTTTTTTTAATGATTTTCTGAAGATCACAGATTAGTATGGCCTCGCTGCGGGTCAGCTGGAATCCCGTCTATATACACCATCGACACCAGGGTGCCTGGGCCCACCGGTCGCCTTCTGAGGGTTGCAAACTCAATGTGCACGGGGGGCCAGGAGTAAGGAAGTGACACAGGGGCTGGGGGTGGCCGCAGCAGGCCGGGGGCACAGCCCTGTCCAGAGGGCAGCTTCTGCTCAGCACCTCAGCTGACCGACCACTGCTGAGCTGAGAAATGATCCCAGCTCAGCTAGATCTTTGCATTTTTTATGAGCAGCTATGAAAGCTTCTGATTTCTCAATGTCAACACATGTTTCAGATCTGTCAGAGGCACCATGCAGGCCAAATAAGTCCAGTGCAGGGTGGCCCTGCCCTCTCCCAGCTCAGAGTGGTTCTCAAACTGAGGTCTGTAGAACCTGCGGGAGGAGCTATCGTTCTCACTCCTGAGAAACACTCCTTAGGAGGTGAGGTTTTAAGCAGGAGGGTGAGATTCTCTGGCCACAAGACTGCAGGTGGCCTGAATGGGGAGGGTGGCCTTTGTGGCGGGGAGGGTGGCCTTTGTGGCAGGGAGGGAAGGAAGGAATGACTGTCTGGGGAGAGGGGTCAACAAGGGGACCAGAGACACATACGGCATCTTCACAGGTCCCGGGGGACCCATCTCGGTACAGCCGCTTATTTCTGAAATGATACAGAGACACCTTGTATATCTGTGAAGTCTATAGCTCCCTGCTGCTGCTGCTGCTAAGTCGCTTCAGCATGTCCAACTCTGTGCGACCACATAGAAAGCAGCCCACCAGGCTCCCCCGTCCCTGAGATTCTCCAGGCAAGAGTACTGGAGTGGGTTGCCAACACATGAATGTGAAAAGTGAAAGTGAAGTTGCTCAGTCATGTCCGACTCTTCGTGACCCCATGGACTGTAGCCTACCAGGCTCCTCTGTCCATGCCTTCGCATATCTGAGCTTCCTTGCCCCCAGCCTGTGGCTTGTCAGGCTGGACTGATGCACGAGGAAGCCACCCAGCCCCGGGGAAGTGCGAGTCCTGTGGCCACAGTAAGCCAGACCCCAGCTCATCCCTTAGGTCCATGGAGCCTTCTAACACCCTCAGGACAGGATGCTCAGTCATCGCCCTTCATCTGGAGGGTTGTTCCCCTTAACAGCCTGCTGAGATCCACTGTGCACAGGTACCTGGGATGGATGTGTCTTCAGGTTTGCTGTAGTAAAATTTAGACCAACGTGAGTTCCGAAGTCCCGGCTTTTATACTGAAGACATTCAGTGCAGAGAGGTTGAGGGCTTACTGTGGGTAATGGCCAAGGTTCAAAGTCTACCTCCCGGCCGTGGCACCAGAGGCTTCCCACTGTCCCTGGCTGTGTCGTATCACCATGGGCAAACACAAACTCGCAGCCAGACAGCAATTTGAGGTTAATTTAGTGACACGGATAACACCACCCCCTGGACCGATGAGGGTGCCTAATTAGTCCTGAGTGACAATTAGCCGCAAGGGAATTTGGGTTTCGGTCTGCAAGCACGTTCAGTTCTCACTTAAGAAACTAAGATCTTAACCTGCACCTTGATGTAGGTTTTCTAATGCAAGAGAAACTAATGATTTTGTTTCAACAGATGGGGGAAACGCGCTTCCTTTTTATAGCAAATGCTTGCACTTTGGTTTGACTGCTGTTCTGCTGGGTCGACACTGTCTTCCCAAGCTCCTCCAGCACAGATGTCGGTGGTGGGGTGTCCCTGGGAAGGAATGCTGTGCGGGCTCTGGCCAAGGGTGGGC
>SJXQ01004965.1:368912-383073 GCA_006408695.1 Aepyceros melampus | reverse complement strand
CAGACCCCTATCACGGGACCCCTGCAGTGGAATTTCTCCTGAGCCTCTAGTTATGAGTGATTCATTCCGGAGCTCGAGTTTAATGATGGAGAGGCCTCCCACAGGTCCCTTCACCCCCGACTTGAGACCAGTGAGGGCAGGGGTCGTCTTTCACTCCTCTTCCTCTTCATATCCAGGTTGGAGGGAGGAAAGTGAGTTTCCTCAACAACACATCGGCTCCTATACCAGGGGCACCTTCTACCTGCCTCTCAGTCCTGGGGCATTCATCTAGTAATTTGGAATTTACAGGGAACACCCATTCACTTGATTTCATTTGCATTCTGAAAAGCAATACTTAAGAAAAATATTTTTGAAATATTAGATTGTAATATCTGCTTTTTTATTGTAGGCATTTTCTGCATTGGATAAAGAGGACACTGGATTTGTAAAGGCTTCGGATTTTGGACAGGTTCTTAAGGATTTCTGTTACAAACTAACAGATAACCAGTATCATTATTTTTTGAGAAAACTCAGACTTCATCTCACCCCCTACATAAATTGGAAATATTTTCTCCAGAACTTCAGCAGTTACGTTGCGGAGGTAAGAGTGTCGGCAGCACATAAGCATTGCTCTTTGGAAAAGGGCTAAAATTAGTCTTGGCAAAATAGATAATTGATTAAAACTGTGTCACATAAATCGGCAGCCACCAGAGTTAATTAGCTTATTATAAATGAAAAGTTGATACTGATTCTACGTTGAGTGTCAGAAGGTACATATGTATCCTTTACTTCACTGAAATGCTATTTTATTTTACTGATTTTCAAAGAAGTTTAGGAGAGGCTTCAAAGTTCCAGGAGCCATAGATCCCTGAAGATGATGTGTGTCCAGAGAAGTCAGGCCCTGAGGGAGCTGGGACCCACTGTTCCAGGCTCTGGGCCATGCAGCAGCCAAGCCTGGGGTAGGGGTCAGCGTGGGTGTAGTGGGGTCCTGAGGAAGCCTAAGAGGACTTCCTGGAGGAGTGGGTGGCTGACCACGGGGCTCTTGTTCCTTCGCGGGACCACTTCTCTGGCTGCGTGAACTGCTCCTTCTTAGGCTGTTTCCTCCGTCTCTAATTGTACGTGGGCCAGCACCGCAGTGAGGATCACAGGCTACTTTCAGTGAGCTTGGATTTCTTTGGTTACCATTCTGTGCTGAGTCAGAGGGCGCTATGGTCCCTGCCTTCCTGGAAGGGGAGATAAAAACAAATATGAAAAATACAAAAATAAGGCGGCAGCTAAATCTCAACAGGCTGTGCTGGGATGTATTTAATTGCACCCACACACACACCAGCCACACACACACACACACACACACACACACACACACACTGTCACAGCTGGATTCTCCTTGCCTGGAGAATTCCACAGACAGAGGAACCTGGCGGGCCACAGTCCTTAGGGTCGCAAAGAGTCGGACACAACTGTAGCGACTCAGCACACAGGCACACGTGGCTGGAGGCTCGGGTCATTTCTAACTGCACACATTTGTATACAATCAACATCTGAGTCCATAAATCCTCAATCACTTACATGGGATAAACTCTTGGAAGTGAGCTGGCTAGAGCAAATAGTACATTTTTAAGGTCTGAGGCTCAGCGCAGTAATAATGACAGCAGCAGAGTCTATGTGGGCGAGGCACTGTTCTTAACCCTTTATAAGCACGAACTGGTGTATTCTGCTGTCACGAAGAGGCACACACTAGTAATATCCCATTTCGTGGACAAGAACGCCAGGGCATGGACATCAGGTCGTTGGCCAATCACTCCCGGAGGTGGCGGGAGAACAGGTTAGTGGCCCCCGAAGCCTGGCTCCCGCCTCCAGGCTTCTAAACGCTGTGCCAGCTCCTCTGGGGACTGCAAAGAGTCTTGCCATTTAGATGGTCATTCCTACGTACTATTGTGTTTCCTGGCTCAAAACTATATATATATATACATATGACATTATATCAAACTGTTTCAGAGCTTTAGGTTTTCTTGCTATACTATCAGGAATTTAGGATTTATTCATGTCATTGCATTGGCTTCAGTTCACTCACTGAAGCTGCTATAGAACTAGTCAGTGAAGTGAGAAGTGGATAGATTCTGCTGAGTGAGCAAACCCCATTCAGTTGTCCTGCTGCTCATGGTGGGCAGGTGGTTTGCCGTTTTCTCTGCAGCAAGCAGAGCACAGTCGGCCTCCTATGACTGTGTCCTTCGCACACTCAGGGTTACTCCGCGTGGACCGACTGGGTCAGGGAGGGGGCTGGATGGCACAGGTTCAGCTCCACAGACACCCCCACGGTGGCTGCAGCGAACAGCGTGTACTCTGGGCGGCCCTGCGGGAGAGCTCCCCAGGCGCCATATCCTGGAGCCCTGGGTATTATCGAGATTTAATTTCTGCTGACACTTTCAAATGTTATCAGCCACCCAGGCTCCCTCCTCTGGGAACAGCCTAAAAGGGCCCCATTTCTTTGTTGGGTGGTCGTTGTAAATATCTCCTCCTGATCCGTGACTTGTCTTTTCTCTTTGTTTATGGTGACTCTTCCTATTTTTATGTGACTTACATCTTTTCGCCGATTTTAAAAGAAATACTTGTTGAGAAAATTTTTGAAAATACAAGTGTAAAAAAAAAACAAAAACAGTCATTTACCCCCACGATGGAGCAACAGTAACGAGCTCCATCCTGCTGAGTGAGACCTTCTGAGCTCCAGGTCTACCCCGTGCATCACTTCACCTGGGATGAGGGAGGGGATGGGTGGAGCAGGTGAGCTCTGGAACTCAGGTACCACCCGCCTGCCTCCTCAGCCGGGTGGATGCCAGGCAGTTCAGCTTCCGAGCTGGTCTTCTTCCCAGGGCCCAGGGGCTGCTTCAGAGAGCTTATTCGTCTATTTCTAGTGCATCCCCCGCCCTTTCTTTTATTGTGGTGAAACACATATACTCCAAGTGTCACCATCTTATCCTTTTCTAAGTGCACAGCCCGGGGGCATTAAGTCCACCCATGTTGCTGTGTAACCATCTCCAGAACTCTCTTGATCTTGCAAAACCAAGCTTCTGTCCCCATTAAACACTTAACTCCCGACCCCTCTCCCCCAGTCTCTGGCAAATACCGTTCTGCTTTGTCTATGAATCTGACAATTTTAGGTGCCTTGTCTGAGTGAAATCACACAGTATCTGTCCTTTCGTGTCTGGCTTGGTTCACTAAGCGTAATGCCTTCAGAGTTCATCCTTTTGTAGCACGTGTCAGAATGCCCTTCCTTGTTAAGTCTCATAATATCCATTGTGTGGCTAGACTGTATTTTGCTTACCCATTCACCTATCAGCGCACACGTGGGTTGCTTCCGAGTTTTGGCTCCTGTGGATAATGCTTCCGTGAACCTGAGCATACAAACCAAATGTGTGTTTTTACACAGTGGAGGTAACGCTGTAGATGTAATCACATATCTTGTTTTTTTTCTCCTTAACATTACATGTCACTTCAGGTTCTTCCAAACATAAGTTAAATGTCTGTATAAGATTCCATTGACTCTATTTTTAAGCATTTAGAGTTCTTTTTCCCAAGTTTCTGAGATTATCATTTACTTTGCAGTGAACACTTTGTATGTCTGCATCCACATTTTGGATTTTTTCTCCTAAAGAAAGAAACTGAGAAATAAAATAACTGGGTTCAAAGAATAGGAATACTTTCATTGATCTTAAAAGCAGCCCCATTTAAAGAAAGTAATTTCTTTTTCTGTGAGGTTGCATCCTATGAAATTGCCGTCTTTAGAGCCCTAAATGATTGACTATTGACAATTTCACATGGTTTAAGCTAATAGTGATAGTTGCCGTTTGTATCCATTTACATGATTTGGAGCATAGCAATCATTGTGATGGAGAAAATGAAAGTCACCCCTTGGGATAAAGTGTTAACGTTTGAAATGAAAGTGTTAATACTCAGTCATGTCTGACTCTTTGTGACCCCATGGACTGTAGCCTGCCAGGCTCCTCTGTCCATGGGATTCTCCAGGCAAAAATACTGGAGTGGATTGCCATGCCCTCCTCCAGGGGATCTTCCCAACCCAGGGATCGAACCTGGGCCTCCTGCATTGCAGGTGGATACTTTAC
This sequence comes from Aepyceros melampus, assembly GCA_006408695.1. Taxonomy (NCBI): domain Eukaryota; kingdom Metazoa; phylum Chordata; class Mammalia; order Artiodactyla; family Bovidae; genus Aepyceros; species Aepyceros melampus. The sequence goes on along the minus strand of SJXQ01004965.1, from coordinate 378,973 downwards.
CATCAGGAAAGCCCAGTATCTTGATATATTTACCTCTAGTCTTCTTCCCTATACAGATAGCCTTTGGTGGTGGGGTCAAGGACAGGGAGCATGTGCTGCTGAATTGGGGGGTTGTTGGGGATTTTCCTCAACTCTTAAAAGACTTTTTTTAAAACAAACATTTATTATTTGTATCAAAGTAGTATATGCCCCAGAGAAGGCAATGGCACCCCACTCCAGTACTCTTGCCTGGAAAATCCCATGGATGGAGGAGCCTGGTAGGCTGCAGTCCATGGGGTCGCTAAGAGTCGGACACGACTTAGCGACTTCACTTTCACTTTTCACTTTCATGCGTGGGAGAAGGAAATGGCAACCCACTCCAGTGTTATTGCCTGGAGAATCCCAGGGACGGGGAGCCTGGTGGGCTGCCGTCTGTGGGGTCGCACAGAGTCGGACACGACTGAAGCGACTTAGCAGCAGCAGTATATGCCCATATAGAAAAAAAAAAAAGGAATTGTTGCAAAAGGTTCCAGAACAGAGACCACTTGATCAGCTGTTCACCCGAGTCCCATCCCACAAAGCAGCCCCTGTAACCCCTGCTGATTCTCTCGCTATACCTCCTTGTCCCTCAGCTTCTTGTTCCCCCATTTCTTCGCCATCCCCTTCCCGGAACTTTCACCATTTCCCACCCCAGCCACCCAGCCTCTCCTCTAGGCCCCTGCACATCCCTCCCGGAGCTGCCTCTTCCCCTCCCGTGACATCACTGGCATTTCCGCATCAACAGTGTGTCTCTGAAGCGTGGATCTGGTGGGATGTGCCCCCTCCTACCCACTTTGTCCATCAGCCAGGGCTTCCGGTGGGCCGCTGTGCCCCAGCACTGGGCAGGGTCCTGAGGTCAGCCATTGAGCCGGGCCTGTACCCTAGCAAGAGAGACAGATGAGCAATGAGAACACGTATCAGATGTCAGCATCTGATCTGTGCTGTGGGGTCAGATAAAGCTGGGCAGAGGAGGGCCCGGTGAGAAGGGGATGCCTGAGCTGAGACCCGGCAGAGAGGAGGGAGGGAGTTGCGTGACCTCTGGTGCGGGGCGGTGCCCTGGAGAACCCAGCTGGCTTGAGGTTTGGCTGCCGGGGCTGGGGCAAGGGGCAGGGCAGAGAGGGTTAGGAGCAGGCGCCCAGGGAGTGATGGGGTGGGCAGCCTCGTAGTACTTTGAACCACGTGGAGACCCAGGGAAGGTCTGGGGAGAAGAGTGTCGTGACCATGTGGGGCCTCAGGGGAGAAGACTCGGGGGCCGGGAGCCAGCAGGGAGGCTGGTGTGCCTGGGGGAGGGACATGCTGGCGGGGCTCCTTCGGCAAATGGCAGGCAAGAGAATGAGTCAGGAGCAGCCCTTTGACTGAGGAAGGGAGCAGGGGGCAGGTGTCCTGGGCCATCGGTCTCCTCGATGCCCCATCACTGGACTCAAAGTGGCTTCCATGTCTCCAATTGCTACAGCGTGTCCTTGCCAAGCACCCATGAGTACGTGCCCAAACCCTTCCCGTGGGCCCCACTGGCCACACGGAGTCCTTACAGGCCCCATCCAGAGGTTGCACCATTGGCAGCGGAGGAGGCCCGCCCCTGCTCATGGGTCCCTCTGAGCATCTCTGCTGGCTCTGGAGTCCCTGAGCCCAGAGCATGGCGGGGGGGGGGGGGTGTTCCCAGAGCCTTGAGCGTTGCCCCCTGCTTCCCCACACGCTGGTTCTACCTGACCTCATCTCGGAGTCCCCTACACCTCCGGAAGCACCTTGCTGAACATTTCTAAGAGGAGACTTTAGAACTAATTGTAACGCGGGTGACGGCAGAAAGTGTGCTTCAAGACAGAAGGGGGACGGGGGGCTGGAGGGGCTGCAGCAGGACGCTGGCACCTCCCGGCCCACTGCTCGGCCCTCCTGCTCTGCCCGTCCGCGTGCACTAGGCGCTTGGGGTGAAATGGTATCAGCCCCTGAACTGGCTCGGGGAGGGGGTGTGAAGATGGAGGTACCTTTACCAGGAGAGCAAGTTGAGGCTGGGCCTGCTCACCTGAAGGCTGGGGCACGGGGCAACCACGGATGTTCAGGGCAGGTCCATCTGCTGATGGGGGAGGGGCAGGGGCAGACCACCTGGGCCCCGCACCCCTCGCTCCAGAATTCAGGCCCCAGACCCTGAAGACGTCTCAGCAGGGACGTGGTCGGCTCCCACGAGGGTGGACTGGGATGGCGAGGCAGCTGTGGATGAGCCAGGATCCTGCCCCTACCTGGTGGCGATTTCAGAAGTCTAGTCGAGGGCTAACGACCATTCTTGACAGAAGGAAAAGAAGTTAACTAACAACAGGAACAGTTAATGCATCCTCCTCGAGCTCATTAAATACGACACCAGCCATCCCTTCCTCTAGGGGATGCACGGGCGGCAAGTAATTAAAAGGAGATTACCGAAATGTAATTAAGGCAGTCGGGACCTCTCCTCGCAGAGGAAGTTCCCCGTGAATAATCCCCAGCTGAACTGAATCCGCTCTTGGAGAAGGGACAGCTGCAAAGGTAGGGGAGGCGTCGTGAAAGGCCTTGCGGGAGCTGGGATCACCCGGAGCGTAAAGACGTCTCTTCACCGTCTCTAAACCTGTATAGATCCATCTCCTGTGTCCATCACACACCGCAGGGGAAAGTGTCTCAGCTCCCATCACACCAAATGCTGTAGTACTTTCCAGATCCCAGGGTGCAGCTGAACCCTGGCATGTCGGCCCCCGGTGCCCTGTGGCATACCCCTGAAGCGCTCCTCAAAGTGGGGGGTGGTGCGCAGCCAGTACAGATCGACCATCCTAGCATCGGCTCCATGCCTGGGCCCCGTGCTCCCCCCAGGTACCCTGCACCACCACCCAGCCCCGAGCCTGCAAGCTGCTGACCACGAGGCAGGCACCGGTCAGCTTTGCTGGCCAGAATCAGGATGAGACGCACTCGCCTAGGTGGCACCAAAGAGGAGCGAGGAGGTATTATGGAAACCGAAGTGCTCCCGGGGCTTCGGTTGCAAAGTAAAGAAAAATTAACCAGGACAAGCCGTGGACGTCAGCACCAACACCTTTCTCGCAAGATTCTCGCAAGCCGGGTGAAGATGTCACCTGAGTGTCTGCCCCCAGCAAGTACCTCTTTTTCACTTCTGGGAATAACATTTTACCTTCAAAAAGCTACATGCGAGCTATATAGAGTATCACCTTGTTTTTAGAAAATCATTTCTGTTTAACATTTAAGTCTTAAAGTGAAATTTCAGTATCCTTTGTGAATATAAAATAATGCTCAGAGCAGACATAGAATTTTTAAAAGACACAGTAGGAACCCATATAAAATCTTTCTACTTTATTACCATGGAAATAATGGAATTTTTAACAAAGCGCATCCTTATTCAACGCAGAGTAATTATTTTGCCACATTTTAGCTAACCGAGACCCAGTGAGATCAGTCCTTACCTGGTGTTTATAATATATGACCTCTGAACTTATCCAGTGAGAGGTTAAGCAACTTGGAGATTATTTTTTTTCCAAGGGAGAATTTAAGGTTGTAGTTTTCAACCAAAGAAGAGACCGTAACCCACATCAAAATGATTGTAATCTTTCACGAGCATCACGTTTATATTAGTTGCCAACAGTGTTACTTTGATTTATTTTTCTTTTTATTGTAAGTATAATGGTGTCCATGTATTTTTAATGAATATTGTAAAGAATGGGGACATTTCCTTTTCAGGAAAAGGCCCAAAGATTATTGGAAATAAATTAAAGAAATTATTAAGATATGCCATTCCTGTTATTTACTCTTTCCCCTGATGCAAAAAAAAAAAAAAAATCCAAGTGCTCTAGATATAATTTGGGAGATTTTTGAATGTTTCCCCTAAATTTCACTGACTTTCCACTTCCAATGGAATACTTGCTTCCTGTTTTATGGTTGTCCTGGAGACGGTCGAGGACACGGCAGCTTGGGAGGGATAACTCAGGTCACTTGGACACTTGGGGTGACCTTGGTGACAGTGCAGGGTGAGGGACTCTGGGCCACCATGCCTGAGCTAGAGGAAAAGAAACACAGTCAGCCGCCGGGAATGGAAACGACACCGTCACGCCAGAGGAGCAGTCAGGGGCCAACCTGCTCAGGCCACCTGACCACCAGTCAGCGTGGCACACTGTCCTCCTCATGAGGTTAAAAGGCATGTATGCCTGCTAAGTTGCTTCAGTCGTGTCTGACTCTCTGTGACCCTCTGGACTGGGCTCCTCTGTCCACGGGATTCTCTCAGGCAAGAGTGCTGGAGGGGGCTGCCGTGCCCTCCTCAGGGGATCTTCCTGCCCAGGGATCAAGCCGGGTCTCTCTTGTCTCCTGCGTTGGTAGGCGGTCTCTTTACCACTAGCCCCACCTGGGAAAAACCCAGTCCTCCCAAACCCGAGTGGTTGAAGCACCCCACAGTCCAGGGCCCCACCTGGGCCTGGAGCTGCCAGGCGGAAGGAAGAGCAGTGGCCCCCGCCACCCGCACCTCATCAGCTTCCAGGAGGGGTGGGCAGTCGGGAGGACTGGGCACCTGCTGCTCTAGCAGCTGCCAGATGGGCCCCAGCTGGAAGCAGGACGGGCTCGCCCGCCAAAGCAAACTCAGCCTGGTCTCCGGGCGCCTCGCAGAAAGGCGAAGCGGCCGCGCCAGGCCTGCAGCCGCCTGAGCCCACGCACCGCCAGCAGGGCCAGCCTCAGCCCATCTCCAGGGGGTCCTGGGCCACTCCTCCAGCGCCTCACGAGCATTCCCCTGGTATCCGGGCTGGCACTCCCTCCCTGTTCCTACCTGGGCGGGACGCTCTCTGCCTGTTCAAGTGAGCAGACTGTGCTGTAGCCTGCCCCAGAGACCCTCACTCATTTCGTCCCTCCAGGGATTTGTGATCCAGTTCAATTGCCGTGCTTGGATCAATTAAACAACAGTATTGAGCGTACTGCTGATTCTATAAGGTCGTGACCGTATCAGGAAGCTAGGAGTCAATCCAAGAAGTCGTTGTCCCAAGCAAGCCTTGCAGAGCTAATCCAGGACAGCACTTACGTCTTAATTGTTACAGTGTACCTGCAAGTCTGGCTTGGAGGGGAGCTGCTTGGGTTCTGGCTTTAACTGCCCCATTTAACTGGGAGCTTCTTACCTCCCCACATTTAGCAAATGTGAGCAATGATGTGTGAGGCCCTGGGCCAGCCCTGGTGTCCAGGCTGGTGGGAGGACAGGTGAGCACGCACACACCTCCCCAGGGGCAAGGACTGCTCCGGCAGAAATGAGCCCGACCATTCGTGAAGCAACCAGAAAGCTCCACCTCTTGGCCTTCACTGAGGCCTGAATATGAATGGTCCCTGATAAGAGACTGGGAGGAGGAAGCGTGTCACCTCCCTGGTGATTCTGCCTGGCCCGTTCCTGCATCTTCTTGCCACCCATAGTCAGATACCAACGTCCAAACAGAGGCTAATACCCACTGGGCATGTGCTGTGAGCCCAGCCCTGTTCCAGGGACTTTACCTGAATTAACTCAGCTCATCCTCTTAAGAACCCTTTCCAGTTCAGTTCAGTCGCTCAGTTGTATCCAAGCTCAGTCCCATGGACTGCAGCACGCCAGGTCTCACTGTCCATCACCAACTTCCAGAGTTTACTCAAACTCAGGTCCATTGAGTCAATGATACCATCCAGCCATCTCATCCCCTGTCATTCCCTTCTCCTGCCCTCAATCTTTCCCAGCATCAGTCTTTTCAAATGAGTCAGCTCTTCGCATCAGGTGGCCAAAGTATTGGAGTTTCAGCCTCAACATCAGTCCTTCCAATGAACACCCAGGACTGATCTCCTTTAGGATGGACTGATTGGAACTCCTTGCAGTCCAAGGGACTCTCAAGAGTCTTCCCCAGCACCACAGAGTGGGCAACAGGGACAGAGAGCTTCAGCACGTATTCCCGGTTGCACAGCTAGAAGCACCAGGGCCAGGTTAGACATCCAGCCAGCACCGGTCCCCGCTCTCAGCTTGCTGCTCTCAGTCTGAGTGTCTGAGTGCCCACCATACAGCATTGCTGTCTGGTTAAGCGAGTTGATGCGGAAGAAGCTTTGCATGGTCCTGAACATAGCAAACGCCAAATGTCTGCATTATTTTTCAGTCTCTCCTCTTTGATTGAGTGCCTGGTTAGTGTACAATGTTCAGGAATGATGTGATTATACAGCGTGTAATTTATTGGGGTGGAAGAATTCATTTTCATAAATGACTTCAGCCAGGAGTTTATTGAATCATTAAAGGGTCGCAAGGGTAGCTTAAGTGTTTCCTCTGTTTCTCTGCATTTTATGGCAATTTCATGCTGCCGAAGGGTCTATGGATTGGGTGTTTGCAGACGCTTCAAGTGGATCCTCTGTGAATGTTGAGCTGTGGAGGGGAAGTGAGCCCAGGGAGCCAGAGCAGAGGCCCTCGGTCTACATGGTCAGGGCAGAGGAGGCAGAAAGGGCTCTCTGATGAGCTCGCAGTGCGTCTGGACATCGGGGAATGGGCTTCCCAGGTGTCAGGATCCGTGCATGCGGAGACCCAAGATGGGAAACCCGTACTTTGGGAACAGCGGGGGTGAGGGTTTGGGGCTGGGGTGAGGAGAAGGAGAGGGAGGGGGATGTGAGGTGGGGACAGAGGGTCCGGGAGGGAGGCTGCGGGGCAGGGCTCTGGGGTGGGTCTGCCCCGTGCTTGCCTCCATGGGCATCCCAAGCATCAGCTCCTCCAGGCAGGGGCTGGCCTCCGCCGTTCAGGTCCCCGTGCCTGGGACAGAGGCCTGCAGTAGGCCCTCAGTCTGTGTTGATGCCTTTCTCGGGTAGGCTTTGTACTCATGCGTGTGGTGGGGGCTGGGGTCATGGGAGGATGAGAGAACACAGCCCTGAAGTCAGGCCGTGTTGAGCTCCATCACCAGCTCACAGGGGAGCAGCCCAGGTCCTGATCTCTTCAGGGAGAAGCCCCACTTACTTGTCTAGAAACAGGGAGACACAGCTGCCCCCAAGGGCAAGGAGAGGGTCAGAGGAGCTTCCGCAATGCTGCAGCTCAGAGCCTGGATGAAAGAGCACAGCAAACGTGACTCCCAGGACTGGGTCTCAGTAAGCCTGGGTTCAGTTTGAAGCTTGAAGTTTGGCTTGAGTGTAGCCCTTCCAAAGGAAAAGGAAGCTGAAATCTCCAGATCTGCGTCTGTTCATCGCCCAGAAAGAATCCCTGCTCGGTCAGAGACCCCAGGGTGGGCAGCGTCACGCCCCAGGAAACCTGAGTAGTACCTGCAGTTCTGGCATATCTCTGTCACTTCTGCACGCAGCGTGCTGAATTGCCAAGGCCGATCGGTCCATCACTAAGGCCCCCAGACCTCCCGATACCCGAGCGTCCACCCTTGGCCCCATGCGCGGGGGTCCCTGGGAGTTGCCGAAGTTGGCTACTTGATCCAGCGGGAGGCGCACGCGGAGCTTTCACTTCATTTTCATCTAGATTTTTAAAATGTTTTATCTCTTTTTTTGACAGGGAGTTTTGCTGCTGTTGTTATTTTTAGCATTCATTAATTCACTGTAAATACAAATGAAGATACAGTACAATTAATTTCTTTGCTAATCAAAATATTTGATCAAATGAAACAATTTTTCAATTCTTAGAAGTAATTACACTGTTCTTTAAAAGGAAGTGGAAGAATTCTTTACCGAGTATTTCTAATTAGGAGTTTTTGCTACCTGCTGTGTTCTTATTCTGTATGAAATTTCAAGATTTTTTTTTTACCCCTCCTCTAAGGAATCATGGGAAAAAAACTGTTTAATTGTCTCCCTAAGTATTCAGAACAAAACTTAGTAGAAGAATCATGCAGTCTGATTAGCTTAATTATATCCTTCCTAAGACTTAAATCAATATACCGACGTGTTTCTAACCTGAGAGCTTGAGCAGACCTTGCTAAACCATGTGGTCCCAGCCAGTTGAAGGCCACGTTGGACACCCACAGGACAAGCGACATCGAGTCCTTTTGCTCGTCAAGGAGAGTGAGAGCCAAAAGGCCACCTTCTCTTCTCTGTAGTCTGAGCTCAGTACCTTTTATTTCTCACTAACCAGAAATTCAGAACTGAATCAGTCAGCTGTCGCTGTGTAACAAAGAGCCCCAGTACCGCCAGGACTGTAAACACTTGTTCATCTTTTGCGTGTGGGCTGGCTGGCCTGGGCTCAGCTCTGGTGGCCTCCTTGGGATGTCTCTGCTCCCCTAGACCAGAGTGAAGCAGGTGAGCTCCTCTCGAGACAGCACCACAGACACAGCGTGGCTGCCGACCACGCAGAGGCTTCTTAATGCTTCGACCCCGTGGCACTGGCTGACATTCCCTTGGCCAAAGCAGCTGTATGGCTGAGCACAAAGCTGTGGGATAGGGAAACATTCTCAGCTCTTGGTGGGAGGAAACCCAGAGCCGCATGGCAGAGGCTGTGGGGACGGGAGCTGAGTGGGCAGGCCTTGAGCGCCCCATGCCTCCAGGAAGCATACACACGCGTGTCTCCATCTCCAGCTGCGCTGAATCTCTTGACAGTTTGCCCACCCTCCCTGCCGTGTTCTTGCTTCCCTGTTGTCTAGAGAAGTTGCTTAGATACTCTGTCATGGAAAACTGATAAGTCAGCCAAGACGCGGCTGGACATAATTTATTGACAGGGTACTAGAAGGCTCTTTTCTAAAATCACTCCCTTAATAGAGCTATTGAAATGAGAGTACAATGAAACCGAACATGAGCTAACAGAATTCCCGGGTCAGTGAGCCGTCCAGAGCACACCCTGCCCTGTGTCACTGATTCTTGTCCTTGGCTAACTTCCCCCAGCTTGTTTGAACTGGGGGGCATAGGCTTCTCCCTTGGGGTTTCCCCTTGCGTGCATGCTCAGTTGCTAAGCCATGTCCACCTCTTTTGCAGCCCCATGGATTGCAGCCAGCCAGGCTCCTCTGTCCGTGGGATTTCCCATGCAAGAATACTGGAGTGGGTGGCCATGTCCTCCTCCAGAGGATCTTCCTGTCCCAGAGATCAAACCCACACCCGCTTCAAATATGAGTTCCCTACAACAGAGCCAGAGCTAATTCCTGAATCAGTGGGCTGCTCCCTGTCTTTCCCCTGTCTTCTGGAGTGATTCTTGTGGGGAGTTCCCTCCGACTGGTGGGGCTGCCAGGATGCTACAGATGGAGAGCCTTGGCCCAGGGAAGTGAGGTGCCTGCGTAAAGTCCAGCTGGAAGATGGGAGAGCAGGGCTGGTCCCCGGCCAACCCAAATCTTAGCCCACGGCAGGCCCACGGCCGCTGGCTAGAAGCCCAGGTTCTATCCCGCCTCGGGGTGCGTGACCACATCTAGACCAGGCTCCCATCCCAGGCAGGTTGGATTAGCCTGCAGGCCAGAGCAGGCGCCACATGCCTCTCTCCTCTGATGACTTGCGACAGAGACCGCGGCAGCCAGGAGCCAGGACTCAAACCCATGTCTGCCCCACCTCCTGACTCAGGCCAAAATGTCTCTTAAAACAGCTGGCAGGAGCAGCAAGAAAGCCACCGTGTCGGCTGGGTGTCATCGGGCGAAGTGCCACGTGTGTCATCCTGTTGAGATCTGAGGCAGCCCTTGGAGACGGTTCGGGTTTTACCCCCGTGGGTAAAGGGAGGGCGGAGGGTGTGCAGAGCTCTGTCCAGCCCTGGCCGGCGCTAAAGCCGTCCTCACCATCCACCCCGGGCCCCTGCGCTGGACCGGCCCAGCCTCTGACCCTCTTCGCCTCGATCCAAATCAGCCGAAACTTGGGTTCCTGGTGTGGCTTACCTGGCAGTGCTCCAGAGGCGTGTGCGACCATTCCTTCTTCCTGTTCTGTGTCAGGCGCTGAGTGATGGTGGCAAGTGCGGCTTAAGCCCCAGGGGGGCGGGACAGGGTCTGGGGGGTCCCCTGCACTGAGCCTGTAAGCTCCCCCTGATGGTCACCCAGCACTGTGTGCGCTTGGAGACACCCCAGTCTGAGCAGAAGGCAGCATCAGAGATGTCGGGGCTGTGGGGGAAGGGGAGAGGCTCTGAGCTGGGGCAGAAGAGGTAGCTCTGGGAATTC
>SJXQ01004965.1:334411-357017 GCA_006408695.1 Aepyceros melampus | reverse complement strand
TCCTTGCGCACAGCGCTGTCTGTCTCGGCTGCACAGTGGGTGCCCAAAGGCAGCAGACACCCTCTCCTTCACTGAGGAGTGGCCTTCTGGTCCTCTGAGCAGAGTGCTGACGTCAGGTCCTGGGGAACCAAGGAGGGCCTGCTCCCTGCCTCCCTTGAGTCTGCATCCCAGGAGGGTAGAGAGAGATTAAATGCCTGTGGGAACATCATTTCTGTAATTCCACACCACTCTCTGCTGTAAAGCAGGTGCGGCATGCTAGGAGAGCAGAGCTAGGGGCTGGTCTGGACCCAAGGGGTCAGGGTGAGTTCCTTGAGGACACAGTGCTGGGGTGTGGGCCCAGGAGACACACCCTGCTCATGGGGTCTTTGTTCCTTGAGGGGGAGACGGACAGTAAACAAAATATGTTAAGATATGTGTATGCTGGATGGCCATAGAGGCAAAAAATAAAAGCCAGGAAAGAGGGCAGTGTAGGGGAATTGTAGGGAGGGGTGGGGGCAATACATTGTGAGGACGGCAGTCAGGGGAGGCCCCTGGAAGGAGACATCTGATTAAAGACCAGGCCAGGTGGATGGCTGGGAGCAGACAAGGTCAGATCATGGATATGTTTCGGAGCTGGAAGTAACAGGATTTGCTCAGTGAATCTGAGTGCAAGAGACAGAAGAGGGGCAGAGGATAAGGAGGCGGAAGGAGCCAGGGATGGGGTGCTGGGGGGGGTGGGGGTGCCTCACTGACCTGATGTCCACAGTCACACACCTTTGGCCCCACTTCCACTTCCTGTTCACTTCCTCTTTTGCTCAACCACATCTTTACTTGCCCTTTCAGGGACAAGCAAGCCAGAGAGCTTCTCTGTTTCATGCTCATCCTCAGAAGATAGTTTGGCTGGGGATAGAATTCTAAATCCAAGTGTTCTCCCCCTGACACTTCAAAGCGATCTCTTAGCTGCCTTCCAGCATCTCTCTGTGCGGGTGAGACGACTGCTAATTATCACACGCTTTCTCCAGGGCCCAGATCCCAGCGAGGAGGAAAGGCAGGGGCTGCCAGTGCCAGCTGCCTTTTACCAGAGGCCCTGCGCGGAGACTGGGGCTGAGGTGTGAGGAGACGGGAGCCAGGTGGGCGGTCGCGATAAGCCCCAAATGCTCCACACGCAGCTCGCCCAGGCGGTTCAACCCTGGGCATGGTCCCCACTTGCCAGGTGGTCCCGAAGCTGCCTTGGCTGGTCCTAGAGACTTGGCTCCTCCTGTGTTGGCCTCCAGGCCTCTTTCCTAGTGACCATGGAAATCCTGTGCCCACTGTTGGCACAGGGCAGCCGTGGCTCTTCCCAGCTGCTTCTGTTTCCACATCAGGCGGTGGGCGATGGCCTCATTCTAACTGCCCGTCTCACACGGGGGCTCCTCGTCCCTGTTCCCGAGAGTCCCACCCACCACCTGCGTCACACCAGGCCTCTCGTGCCATGCTGCTCTTCTCTGTTTCTGTTTAATCCCATTTCCCTGTTGTGTTTGAACATAACCGTGCATTTTAGAAAATAGCTCCCACCTCTTGGCCGAAATTCCCCACCTGTTCATGCTTGTTGTGCAGCTTTTCTAGTCCATCCATGGACACATTATTTCATGGATCTAATGTGCTGTTTTAATGTCCTTAGTTTAATGTCCATAGTTGTTTTAACGTCCTTGTCTGATAATCCCCACACTGGGGGTCATCTCTGAGTCTTACCTGTTGACGGCTATATCTCTCGGCAGTGGGTCAGGTTTCCTTTTGTTTGTATGTAGAACTTAAAAAAAAAAAAAAAGCTGAATGACAGACAGCATGTGCAGGAGAACGGTAGACTGTGGTGGAATGATGTTTATGGCTGGAAGCAGGCTCACTCTCCTTTGCCAGGCTGTGAGGGTCGGGGTTTGTTGCGTCAGTCTGGTGGGTGATCGAGCCTCATCTGAATTTTGTTACTGCTACCCTCACCCCTCGTGTGCTTGGGGGCCAGATCCCTCCAGCAGAAGGAGCCCCCTGGGCTTGAGTGGACGTGCTTTGCCTCCCTCAGTGGCTTCGCTTCCCAGGAGAGGGTGTCTGGAGAAGCAGGTGGTGTCTCACGTCTGTCCTCCACCAGTAGCTTCGCGTGGCCCCTTCAGGAGCAGCAGCAAAGGCTGCAGAAGGAGGGCTTGTGAGCTTGATCATTCCCTGTGCCCCAGACTCCCAGCCTGAGCGCCAGCCCCTGTTTGGCCTTCGGGAATTTGCTAACATCTCAGCTGATTTCTTCCCACACTCCCACTTCCTCCTGAGTCCCGCTGGGCATGAAGCTGGGGTGTCAGGATCTCCTTGGAGCCTTGGGGCTGATAGCATTCAGTCTTCTTGGCTCCTGCAACCTCAGCTCACAGACAGGCTCAAGAAGAGTTCTGAATCTGTAGGTATTTGGCTTTTTCTTGCAGGTAAGATGGAGTAGCGTTCCCTTGCAGCTTGCTGCCTCACGAGCAGAAGCAGGACCGAGGTCCTGAGTCCTTGTTTAGCAGGCCGCTGACTGCTCCTCTGCATTCCCAGGGGCCTTTCAGCAGGCCACGCTCCGCCACATGACATGGAAACTCACTTGCTTCTCAGCTGATTCGCAAACCACAAGAATTCTGCCCAGGTCCCACGTCCAGCTCACAGGCCTGTAATTCTCCAGAATCCACTTTTGGGGGCCCATCCCGGTCCTCTCGAGGCCTCGCCTATTGCCGCAGCACCCCCACCCCCAGTCGCCATCCTGCGCTGCTTCCCTGGCTCCATCAGTGTCCCGGGGCGTAACCTGTCAGGACTAGAGAACCACGTGTGGCCTCCCATTCTTTCCCCGCCCACCCAGGCCCCTGTTATCCTGTTGCTGTGCAGTCACTAAGTCATGTCCTACTCGTTTGCAACCTCACGGACTGTAGTACCCCGCCAGGCTCTTCTGTCCATGGGATTTCCCAGGCAAGGATATTGGAGTGGGTTGCCATTCCCTTCTCCAGGGGAATCTTCTTGACCCAGGGATCGAACCCATGTCTCCTGCATTGGCAGGTGGATTCTTTGCCACTGAGCCACCAGGGGAGCCCCCGAATCATCCTAGGGATGTGTATTCTTCCCATTGAGGCCCCTTCAGTTACAAGAAGATGAGAATAGGGTTTGCGTGGTCCTGCATTGACCTCACTGCGTCACAGGATTTCATCAGGAAGGTGGTGGGCCCTGCCTCACGTGCCTGAGAACAAGCCCCTTTTGTTGTCCTGGGCTGTTTTGTAAATATCTTCACATCTGTGCTTCAACTTCTCGCCGCATGCCATCCTTTGTCTCTGTCCTTCGTAGCATGACCTCCTCCTGCCCGCCTCCCAAGTCTTGCCAAGATAGGAGGGCATGAGAGCCCACTGGCAGACCGCCCTCCTCTTCAGCTGCCTCTCTCTTCCATAGCGCCCTTCCTGATGGATGCACTCAGAACGTGGTCGAGCACTCTGTCCCCTGTCCCTCTTCACTTCTAAAGGATCTCCCCGGCCAGTCAGTGTTATCATGTGAGTCTTTGGGGATCTTCAGCCATTAACAAACATGCATTGAGACCCCACTGAGTGTCAACCCCTTTGCAAGACAGTTGGCATTTAAAGATGACTTTCAGAGGCCCCTCCAGGGAGTCTCTCAGCCAGGTGAGGTGTCACCTACAGGGGTGGCTTCCTCAGGATGCAGGTAGGAAGAGAAGAGCATCTGGTTTCCTTGGTGGTCCTGGAGAACTTTCCTGGAGGAGACCTTGGTGCCGTTGAGGTCTGTCTGAGCCTCTGTGGCCACTTTCTCAAGGACCCTCACTTCCGCTCCATGAAGTAGGTTTTCCCCCATTGATCAAAACGAAAGCAACATGCAACTCTGGTTGGGATAAATGACACTGAACTACACACATACACACACACACACAAAGCTGTTACATAAGATGTAACCTTGGAGGGAAGTTGGGCAGAGGATCCTGGGGACCTCGCTGTGTCATCGTTGGAACATCCTGCAAACCTATAATTATTTCAAAATTAAAAGCTTAGCACAAAAAGCTTAGACTAGTCAAGAAGATTGTCCCAAACTAAACCGTTTCTCTTTCTCAGGGCCTGGAACGTTCTCCCACTCTTCCTCAGCCCTCACTACATCTTGTTCAGACTTTCAAGCAGCATCGGACATGGTCCCTTTTAATTTGCCCCTGGAAAACCCCAGTGGAGCGGGCAAGCCGAGTGGCTTTCTGACCAAATCGAGGCACAGGGCAGGAATGTTCCTCCATGGCCCTCAGGGTCAAAGATGCGGGCTGGAAGCTGGGCCTTAGGGGGCTGTAAAAAAAAAACAAACACACAAACGGAAGTTAAATCACCATCTTCTCAGCTCCCTGAAAGCCACCTAGGGTGGCTCCCGTGGCACTGAGTTGTTTGGTGACGTCCCGGCGACAGCAGACGCACTGACGCCAAGGCCATAAACTGCTCCCCGTCCTCCAGACGCCTCTCTTCTCAGCTCCTGAGAGGGCACGGTCTGCCCTGAGGGTGGCTTGCCCTGCACAGCAGCCCCGGGCTGCTCACAGGGCCCTGGGGCTGTTCTGCAGGAGGGAGCCTCGCCGGGCTCCCTGGGGACCCAGAAGGCTGGGGTTTGATTTGCGTTTTCCCCTAGAACATTCTTCCGTCCAGCAGCTCAGTCTCTGTGACTAATGGCAAGATTTAATGGCCTTAAAGTGCTCGCTAAGGGCCCAATTCAATTAAAAAATGTCCTGCAGAAGCCATGGATAATCCCCCCCCCAACCAACCCCGCTTTCCCAGGAAGCTGGGGCTGGCTGGCCGGGTGTTTCTCATTTTTCAATGTTTGTTTAACTTGACGTAAGCCCGGGACCCAGCGAAGGAGCGCACTGCCTCCACCGGCTTCTGGCCCCCTAGCCTAGGGTGCGCGCTGACCCGAGGGTGACCTCTGCTTCTCTGCCAGTTTGACAGGCTCTGGGAAGAGATGCCCGTCACCTCCAAGGGGAGGCTCAAGTACCTGGACTTCCTGAGCAGCTTCAGCACGGACAAGCTGGCCACGCCGCCGGCCACGGGCGACTCGGCCAAGGGGCAGAGAGGGAGCAGCGTCCCGCAGGTCTCGGACCGGGGCCGGTCCGCAGGGTCGTCACCCACTCGCGACCTGAAAGCAGGCTCCAAGCCGCGGAGTCACCCCTGCGTGAGTTCCTTCCCGTCACTCGGCGTCTCGCTGGGTCCACGTTCTCCCCAGGCCAGGAACTTCATGTCCCCAAGGGCTCAGGTGACAGAGAGTGTGTCTTAGAATGAGCCCCCGGGCCCAGGGCCGGGTTCTGGAGAGGAGCCACCGGTGGGTCCTCTCAGTCCCCTGCCTTGGAGGGGAGGGAGGCGTGGGCTTCGGTCATTGTCAAGGGCGTTGTCACCCAGGAACACAGATGCCCCCAGGGTGGACAGATCTGTTGAGAGCCATGTACCAAGAGGTAAGGGGTGCTAATGCCCATTTTACAGTTGAAGATCCAAGACTCTTAAGAGGGTCCCGTGCAGGCTCAGGGTCCCTTGTTAGCACAGAGAGACCCTACGGCAAACCCAGGCTGTCTGACTGCACAGCCCTGGTCCTGGGCCAAGCCCCCCGGCCTGGGATGAAAGGAGGGGCTCAGTCTCACAGAGGGTCTCCCTTCCTCTCTAAGAAGCATGACAGTGTCTCTGGGGGGGGGCGGTGGTGTTTGAGGGGATGGCAACTGGGCACGTGAGCACCCACCTCCATGCTTCATATGTGGTGAGCCATCCAAGACGGAGCTGGTTGCTCATTCATTCTGTCAACACATGTCTACTGCACACCTACTGTGTGCCGAGAATGAACACTGGCCCCTGCACTTGTGGAGTTTATGATCTCACAGGGGACGATGGGCAAGCCAGTGAACCTGTAAGGGGAGTGTTTAGTGCGTTAAAGATGGTGAGTGGATCAGACTCAAGGGGGTCAGAGCACCCCAAGGATATCCACGTCCCAGTCCCCAAAACCTGTGATGTGTGCCTTACCTGCCAAGGGGGAATCAAGGTTGCAGACGGAGTTAGAGCCGCTTATCAGCCAACAAGATTGTCCCCGAGTGTCCAGGGGGGCCAGCTGACTGTGTCGTCAATGGGGACACAGAGGCACACAGGACAGGCAGGAGGAGCTCAGTGTGAGAAAGACCCACCCTCCATCGCCTGGTGGCTCAGATGACAAAGCATCTGTCTGCAACACAGGAGACTTGGGTTCGATCAGGGGTTGGGAAGATCCCCTGGAGAAGGAAACGGCAGCCCACTCCAGTATTCTTGCCTGGAGAATCCCATGGACAGAGGAGCCTGGCGGGCTACAGTCCATAGGATTGCAAAGAGTCAGACACGACTGAGCGATTCACACACACGCACACACACACACACACACACACCTCTATCGTTGCAGCTTTGAAGGTGGAGGACAAATGGGGCCTTGGCCAAGAAATGTGGGGGCCTCTAGAAGCCAGGAAGGGAAAGGCTATATATTTGCACCAAAAACTGTTCTAGTCAAAATGGCAACATTAGCATTTTCGTTTTGTTTTTCATTCTACTTCTGAAATAACACCTCCTATGAATTGTGCACCTCAAAACCCAGGTCACATCTGTAGGTTTCTCCCATGACGTCCCTCTAGAATCTCCAGGTACAAGACCGTTTTCTTTCTCGCTAGACCCCCTCAAGCGTGAGCGGGACCCCGCCCCTGCAGAACTGCGAGCCCATCGAGACCAAGCTTCGCAAGAAGGTCCAGGGCTGCTGGCGCGAGCTGCTACGCGAGTGCAAGGAGAGGGACCCCAACAAGCAGGGCGAGATCCCCGGCCCCGAGTTCCTGGGTGCGTCCCACTCCGTCCCCCCAGGGTGCTTGGGGCCACCTCCCAGCCCAGGTCCCCTCCTCCCGGTGGAGCCCAGGCAACCTGCGGGAGCATCTCGGGGACAAGGGCTCCTGATGCCTCCGCCCTCAGCGGGCAGGTCCACACCCACTGGATCAAGTCAGCACGCATGACTCTCGCGGCTAGAACCTGCAGGCTGGTCACAATCTCTGGGCAGAATATAAACAGGGACGGGCTTTGAGAGCCCCAGGAGGTGGCCTGAGGGCCTGGGGCAGCCGGGGACACAGCTCGGCACTGTTGGTTTGATGTTTGCCATGTATCACTTTGGTAAACTTCCAATGGGCTTCCCGTGGCTCAGAGAGTAAAGAATCCACTTGCAATGCAGGAGACCCAGGTTCAATCCCTGGGTCAGGAAGAACCCCTGGAGAAGGGAATGGCTACCTACTCCTGTATTCTTGCCTGGAGAATCCCGTGGACCAGAGGAGCCTGGCACGGGCTACAGTCCATGGGGTTGCAAAGAATGGGACACTACTGAGCGACTCGTAATTACTTGCTTACTTATGACTCTGGTAAACTTCAAATATTTATAAAAATCGGTTGGATTTACACTCCCTCTAATTGCTGCATACTGTTATGCAACAAAAACCCAGAGCAACCAAAAATAATTAAAAAGAAAGAAAGCCAGACGCAGATCCTCATAGTGCACGGTGGTTGTCTCTTCAGGGAGGTCCTTGTGTTCCAGAATGAAACTTTAAGACCATCATTAGAATGAAAACCCCAAATGCACAATTTGGTGTAGCCTAGCACAGGGTCAGACACAACTGAAGCGACTTAGCAGCAGCAGCAGCAGCAGCAGACCCCTGAGAGCGTATCTCTGAAGCCCAGTTGAAAACGCTTGTGCAGAGGGCCAAGTCTGAATTCCTGACCCCAGGGGAGCCCCTGCCAGGCCTACACCCCAGCACATGGAACCTTCCCTTCTCCCCACCTGCCCGGCCCTGCCCGACTCCCGTGCAGCGGGAACCTCGCTCCGCGCTCTCGCTGCCTGCGGTCGTGGCCCCCACAGCGCTGTGTTCCTACTGCTGTGACTGCAGCAACAGAGGCCAGGCAAAGCTGGGTCAGCAGGCTAAGCCAGGAGAGAGGGAGGCCAGCGGGACGCGGGGTCCCCTCCGTCCCGGCCACACTTACCCTGTCGCCTGCCTATGTTTCCACATCCGTCCAGCCAGCGGCCACGAGCCTGGGAAGCAAGGACCCGGCCGGGGCGTCTCAGCAAGTGACGAGTGATGAGTGAGTGAGTGAGTGAGTGAAAGCTGTGAGCGAACCAAGAGGGAACCGCCCGCCACCAAGTGAACTGATGTGCTTGCCTTCAGCTCTCGTGGAGAAATTCAACCTGGACATCACCAGAGACGAGTGCCAGCAGCTCCTCGTCAAGTACGACTTGAAGAACAACGGGAAGTTCGCTTACTGCAGCTTCATCCAGAGCTGCGTCCTCCTGTTAAAGGCAAAGGAGACCTCGCTGATGCAGAGAATGAAAATCCAGAATGCGAATAAAATGGTACGTGAATCACCCGGAGGTCAGGGGTGGGGCCGGGCTAGCCGGGTTTCTTTCATTTTTCTCAACTCCTCCTAAACTCTGTCGTTTCACTTCATGCAAGCAGGCATGTATGAACCTTTACAAACCTGTAAAGGTCTGGAGACCCCAGGCTGGGAACCAGTAGCCTGGATCCAAGGCTCGCAAGCCGGTTGAGTGGCACCTGCCCGAGGGGACCTCTGTGGGTTGACAAAGGGAACAGAGTCGGTGGCTCACAGGGCCGCCGGGAGCAGATTCCGGTCACTTAACTGGAGGCGCAGGTCGAGGGGCGGCCACAGTGAAGGGAAACACCTGTGCCTTACACGTACCTGCTTGCTCGCTCATCAGGCGTCTGAGATGGCAGACCTTGCTCAGAGACGCGTGGTCTTTCTCGCATAAGCTGCACCCACAATGCATTGTCTGCAGTCCACTTGTTGCTTCTTTGAAGAGGAATGAGACCCTAAAGATGCTTAAATCTTGCAACTGGAGGGCCCCTGGATTTTTACCTTTTTTCTGTCATTTGTAACTATATGATTCTCACCCACACCCAGGTCAGCCACACTGTTAAGGACACGCCTTTCTCAAGTCTTTCCAAAGCATGAAGACTTTTCCACACTCATGTTCTATCACCTGTAACACTGAATTGAGTTACACTGAATTAAATAAGTACGAACAGGCGTTGTTGACTTGGAGACAAACACGGCCGACGCCGGGCACCCTCAGACCCAGCTGTGGGGACCAGAGGTGTGGGGCAAGCCTGGCAGCCCCCGACCCAGACCCCCATCCAGGCCCCTGCATCCCAGCAGTGGCTGAGTGATGGTGTGCCAGCCAGCGAACAGTGGATTCCACGCAGCGAAATCTGCCATTTTGTGCAAAACCGGGCCGCATCTCACCATAGTTTCTAGTTTAGACAAGCAAGAGCTAGCACCAAAGGCTTACAACAAACTATGGAAGAAAACTTAGCTTTATGACAATTATTTCTCTAGCTCAGTTATTCTGTAAGTAGAGAAAATACTTTCCTCGTTCAATTGTCAGAGGGCCCGCCTGCGAGCATAACTGGAGAACCATGGAGATGCCTGCCTGCTCTGGCTCTCCTCTGCTTCTTTGGGCTCAGTTCTATAAGTGAAGGGTGGCCTGCTGGGAAGAGGCTCCATGACCCCTTCCAAGCTCCCCGTGTGCAGAGGCCGGCCTGCTCCTAGGTGAACCCTACCCTCACAGAGGCGTCCAAAGGCTGCTCATGGACTGCTTGGCAGGGGGCAGCTGACTGAGATTGTGTATGGGAAGGGAGAGGTGCTCTGGGATAGGACCCCCCAGCCCCCAACCAGGAGCCTGGGTCCCCGGGCAGATGTCCCAGCTCACCTCCGTGTGCCCCTGCCTTGCCCCCAGCTCTGGTCGTTCACCCAAACCCAACCACAGCGTCCAGTCTGCAGCTCAGGACAGTCCTGCCTTCCATCCAGGAGCCCACCCTGGGCCTGATTGACAGGTGGTGAGACTCCTGGGAGCCTCTCCCAGGAAGGAGTGGGACCAGGGCCCGCCTGCCCCTGCCTGGTCCCCTCTGCAGGCGGCCCCTGGCCCCACCACGCCAGCCGTCTCAAGGGCCATTTCCTTTTCCAGCGCTTTGAGGCCTTCTCTGTAGCCTTAACAGCAGACACACTGCTGTGTGAGCTGGGGCTTTGCTTTGTTTTTTAATAATTCTAGTTATGTGTTTATTTTGGCTGTGCTGGGTGTTTCTTTGCTGCACAGGCGTTTGTCTATTTGCAGCGAGCGGGTGCTACTCTTGAGTTGTGCTGCGCGGGCTTCTCACGGTGGCGGCTTCTCCTGTTGCAGAGCACAAGCTCTAGGCATGTGGGTTTCAGTAGCTGCAGCTCCCAGGCTCTAGACCACAAGCTTTCCCTGGTGGCTCAGACGGTACAGTGTCTGCCTGCAGTGCCAGAGACCCGGGTTCGATCCCTGGGTTGGGAAGATCCCCTAGAGAAGGAAACAGCAACCCACTCCAGTACTCTTGCCTGGAGAATCCCATGGACAGAGGAGCCTAGTAGGCTACAGTCCACAGAGTCGCAAAGAGTCGGACGCGACTGAGCGACTTCACTCTCACTTTCAGCAGTTGTGGAGCACTGGCTGAGCTGCTCTGAGCACATGGAATCTTCCAGGGCCAGGGATCTAACCCATGTCTCTCCTGCATTTGTAGGCAGATTCTTAACTGAACCACCAGGGGAGCCCTGGGACTTTGCTTCTGGGGGGCACTGCTAGCAGCCAAGGACCCTTGGGTGGGTTGGTGTCCCAGGCTGGAATGGGAAAACCCTTTCTCAAGCCGGACTTAGGTGTGGGAAGAGCAAGTGCTCACAGAATCCCTTCTCTTCCGTGGGTGGGGACTAGCTGATTGGTAAACCGGACACTGATGAAGCTACAGGGCATCTGGTGAGTTTCTATCATAGGTGCTAAAGGATGTAAAAATTGAAAGCAGTTTAACATTGTGCTAATGTGTTTTACGTGGTGCCATGTTAAAAATTAAACTTTCCCAAAATGTATTACACCTTATTGCCTCCAGTTCACCTCTGTGATATTCAGACATGTGTTGGGGCTAAATCATGCTAAAATATCTTGTTTTCCAATCGAATAGCACCTAAATGAAATAATCACAGTGTAGTGTGCTGTCTAATTACTAGATATAATTACAACCTTGCGATTTTTAAAAAACTCTGTTCATTATAAGAACCTACTAGAAGATCCAAATCGAACCTCTTTTTTTTTTTCCCCTCAAACTATTTCGGTTATCTGCCTGGCCATCCCCTCAAATACACGGGGAGGGGTTCCCTGGGAAGTGGTCTGGTAATGTTGGCATCAAACGGAGCCTGGAGGGGTCCTGATCCTGCCCCTTTGCCTCCCTGAGCCGCCATTTCCCAAATCCAGGAAATGAGGATGAAGAGACCTACCTTCCTCCCAGGAGGTGCTGTTTGTGATGGGCTTTGTTTAGTCACTAAATCATGTCCAAGTCTTTGCATCCCCATGGACTGCAGCCCGCCAGGCTCCTCTGTCCACAGGATTCTCCAGGCAAGAACACTGGAGCGGGTTGCCATTTCCTCCTCCAGGGGATCTTCCCGACTCAGGGATCGAACCTGCATCTCCCATGTTGGCAGGCAGGTTCTTTACCACCAGCCACCTGGGACGAGCCTGCAGACTCTCTTCCAGCTGGGAACCCTGGGTGGGGAGTGAGCCCTGGAGGCCAAGATGGAAGCAAGGCCCAGGAAAGGAGCTCACAGCCTCTTCCCTCCCGCTCGGGCCACAGCCTGTCCACACCATGCTTCCCACCCCAGAGCTCCTTTCTCACCTCCTCGTGGGTTTGGCTCTTCTCCTAGAAAGAAGCCGGCGCCGAGACCTGCTCCTTTTACTCCGCCTTGCTTCGGATTCAGCCCAAGGTCGTGCACTGCTGGAGGCCGATGCGGCGCACGTTCAAGGCCTACGACAAGGGCGGGACGGGGCTTCTCAGCGTGGCTGACTTCAGGAAGGTGAGCACGGCTCTTGCGGGGCTTCTCCCTCCAAATAGGACATGGTCGCCAAATGCCAGCGGCGAGAAAAGCCTCACCAAAGGAGCCCCCAGCCCCGGAGGAAGACCCAGGCGTGGGCAAGCTGTCCAGACCTCACTTCCTGGGCTCCCCCAGGTTACTGGAGGCCGCGTCCACTTGTTGTCCGCTGCCAACCCCAGGCTGTCCCCACTCCAAAGGCTTCTAGAATCCCGCCGGGCCTTCCCGGGGCACCAACACCTGAGTGCAGCCGTCCGCTGTCACTGCTCCTCAGAGCCCTGCCTACACCCCACACAAGGCCGCAGAGCAGAGTGACGACCTCAGGGACTGAAGCACATCCTGGGCGTGGCTACTCAGGGTCCGCAGATCCCAGCCCTGCCCTGCAAGAGCCCCCTGCTCAGCCCTCCCCTCTCCCTCCTGTCCTGGCATGGAGGGGCTGCCCACCCCGGACCATGCAGCCTGGCCAACCAGCTCCCCCAGCAGAGACTGGACTCTGGGGCCTCTCCTGCAGGTCTGGGGGAGCATCTCGCCCACCCCAGTCCACCAGGTGTGATCACAACGACCCCCAACAGCCCCACCTCTGGAACAGAATCTATGCTAGACTTTACCCTGCAGCACCTTTGGAGGTCAACATTTGGAGGGTTTCCTCCCGAAGAAAGAAACGGGCCACCCTTGAGGGTGACTTAAAACTCCCACATTTGGAATAACACAGAACTCCTCAAATTGTCAGCAGGCCTGCTCCCATTCTTTGCTTCTCTCTCCCATCCCCGCCCTAGCTAACCACTGAGGTTGAGAAAATAATTGAAGTCTAGAATGTTAGATTAAAAATCAAATATTACAGCCAGGAAAAAAAAAAAACTCAGTCAAGACATCAAAGCTAGAAAGGGTTATTACCTCTCAGTGCACTTAAGAAAAATGTATTCCTTAGATTTCTCTGTGCTTCAACAACTAAAACAAAAATTTTTTAATGTAAAAACCTTTTCTTAAATAGCGATGCAGGCAGATGAACGTCAGTTAGTGGGTCTGAATTTGCAAGGACCCCATGCAGGGCACTAGAGAATGAGGGGCCCCCTGGAGCAACCCCCCCACCAGCAACATACACACAGTGGGTGGGGCCAGGCCTGTCGCTGATGATGGTGAATACCCTGTCACCTCCCCGACGTGGCCTCCAGCTCACAGTGCTGGTTAGTCACTCACTCATGTCCAGCCCTTTGCAAGACTAGAGCCTGCCAGGCTTCTCTGCCCGTGGGATTCTCTAGGCGAGAATACTGGAGTGGATTGCCATGCCCTTCTCCAGGGGATCTTCCCGACCCATGGATCAAACCTGGGTCGCCCGCATTGCAGGCAGATTCTTTACTGTCTGAACCACCGGAGAAGCCCCGGTCTTTACCTTGGGGTCAAATACAATTCTAAGCCAGAGAAGAGAAGGAATATAACACCCTAGGAACTTGGGGTGGGTGACAAGCAGGGAGGAGGGCAAGATAAACGGAGACGTTGCCCTTGGCAATGAGACCTGATGGGTGCTGGCCCCTCCGGACACCCAGGTTCACTCCCCTTTCCTGCTCTCAGCCCATCAGCCCCAGAAGCAGGTCAGCTGACCTCAGCCCCACGGGCCCGGGCCAGTCCTGCTGGCCCTGGAGGAAACTTGGGTTCTTCCAACCCTACTCTCTAGCCTCCCTGAGAAATGAATTATAACGCAAAATATACATAGGAAATGTATAACCTAATCTTCATGTTTATTTAATAGAGTGTCTATCACAGTTTGTCTCAGCTGCATGTAACAGAGGTGAAATAAATTACAGCAGCTTAGACATGGTAGTTTCCTTCTCATGTAAAAGAACCCCAGAGGTAGGAAGTCTGGAGCTGGCATGGTGTCTAGACTGTCATCAGAGACATCTGTATTTTTTTTCCTACCATCCTCAACACCTGGATTCCTTCCCCAAGTTTGCCTCATAGCCCAAGATGGCTGCTGGAGCCCCAGCATCACTTCAGCATTCCAGGCAGCAAAGAGAAGGAAGGCATGCCCGTTTTCTTTAGAGGAGGCTTCCTAAAAGTCCAGCATAGCATTCGTATTTTGTTTTAGTGGCCAGAACTGTGAGAGAGGCTGAGAATTGTCACCTTTCATTTTGGCTGGGCACACAAGTAGCCTGGAAGAAAATCAGGGTCTGATAATGGAAGGGGAAGGGCCAATGGATATTGGTTGGGAAACCAGCAAGCTCTGCCATGGGATGTATTACTGTTGAGTCATAACTACTCGCTGAAGCCTGCACCTGCCCTCCTCCCCTCCCTTGAAGCTGCACCCCAAGGCCTCCCACCTAGTTAAGGCTCCGTGGCCAGTCTCCCCTCCAGTCCCCTCCACTCTGTCCATCTTCCTTGTCCTCCATGTTGACCAACCTCACAACACCTGTGTTGCTAGACAGGGCTGCCTTGTTGGAGGGGTGGAGGGTGTGGGGGGAGGGCGTGACTCTGGAGGTGGGCTGTCCAGCCAGGCTCAGGGTGGGAGGAGAGGTGGGCAAGGGCCCAGCCCCTTCCTGGCAGCCAGCCTCCTTGGTCTTGGTCTTGAATGGCTCCAGTACCAGGGGCGGCTCGTCTCCCCGCAGGTCCTGAGGCAGTACAGCATCAACCTCTCTGAGGAGGAGTTCTTCCACATCCTGGAGTATTACGACAAGACTCTGTCTTCAAAAATCTCCTACAACGACTCCTCCGGGCCTTCCTCCAGTAGGGGCCCCGTACCGTGAGCCCAGCGCCGACAGATAGGGACTGCAGGGCCTGTCCCCATGCCTCAGGAAATCTATCAGCAGAGGGCCTCATGATCATCCGGGGCATCCCCCCAAGCACAGCCCACACCCGCACCCAACCTGCATCTTTCTGAGGTCAGCCCAGGCCTGGGCTCCAGGGTTGGCAGCGGCTGCTCTGGAGGGCCCCGGGTGGCCCCACTGAGCTCAGGACCCCTCTTAGTCTGAGCAGATTAAATGTTAGCCTTTGCAAGAATGATTCTTGAGACTGTAAAAGAACCACCAACAATAAACTTGGAAACTCAGAATTTCTATCAGTTTTATTCGTTAAGAGCCTCCTGGGTGACTCAGGGACAGCCCCCTCCTCCACACAGGCCCCAGGGCTTCCTCGATGTCGGTCAGACCTGCTCCCCTGCCAGGCTTGTCCACAGGGCCACTTCTGTGTCCTGGGGGCACAGGCACCAGCTGGACCCCACGAGGAGCGGCCAACATCTGAGTCAGGCCCCGTCGGTGCAGCGGGGGCTCAGCCCTTCCAGGCCCAGCAGTACCCATTTCGGAACACAACAGGGTCTGACAGACTAAGTGCTGGGCTGTGTGCTTAGTCACTCAGTCATGTCCGACTCTTTGCAACCCTTGGACTGTAGCCCGCCAGGCTTCTCTGTCCAAGGGGTTCTCCAGGCAAGAACACTGGAGTCAGTTATCATTTCCTCCTCCAGGGGATCTTCCAACCCAGGGATCGAACCCAGCTCTCCCTCTTTACCGTCTGAGCCACCTGGGAAGTCACACCAGGGAAGACAAGCCGAGAGAAGTTTTAAATCACCATAATCCTATCCACCCATCATGAAGCAGATGGAAGGGAAACAGAGCTTGTTGCCTTCTGGAAGGTTCTGGAAGGAACTGGACAGGCAGGCAAGAGGGCTGCCCCTGAGCTGTGTGACCCCAGCTGTCAGGGAGGGGTAGGGACCAGGAACCTCCACTGTCACCCTAGTAAACTCAGGAGCACAACACAGCCCAAGGCCCTCCCTGGGTGGACACCACCCAGCACCCACCACAGCCCCAGCCACCAGGAGGGCAGGTTCCCCGGGGACCTGGGCAGTGGCCTAGCTTCTCCTCCCCTTTCCTGGGGCTGTCAGTGCCATGACCACACCTCGTCCTCCTCTCCCTGCAGCCATGGCTGCTGATCAGGGAAGGAGGCAAATGTTCAAACAGAAGCCACAGCGGCTCTTAGAAAGCCAGACCAGCGCCAACCTCCATTGAGCCCCTTGGCCACACCACACTCCAGCCAGCCGGTGGGGTCTCCACTCCCACTGCATAGAGGGAGACACCGAGGCCCCGGTGGAGGGGAAGGACGCCCTGTGGGATGCACGGGAGTGAGGAGGCGGCTCCTGGCATCCTGCTCAGCCTGGCAAGGGAGGCTTCGGCGACCAGGCTGAGGAGGTCTGGCTAGGCCAGGACTGGGGAAACCCCAAGATCCCAGAGAATCTGGGGGCCCTGGGGGAGCTCAGAGGAGGAAAATGCCCACCACAGAGGAAGGGGTGCCCAGGCAGCCTGAGTTCAGGGAGGGGGATGTAGGATGGGGCCGTGGTTCCAAGTCGATGCTGTGGAGCAGAAATGCCCTCCACCCCGGCAGCTCTGCTAAGAGGGGAGGTGAGTGAATGCCCCTGGCCCAGCATTCAGGGCCCCTCCTGTGTGCCCATCCCCTGCCCCGTGTGCCCAGCTTCAGCCTTCCCGAGATGCCTCTCACACAACTTTGCACTCTGCACCTGCTCCTCAGGGAATGCCAACTTGCCCTTCAGCACTCAGTGCAGAGCCGCCTCTTACAGGAAGCCTTCCTGACTTCCCCAGGCTGAGCTGGGCATTTCCTCTGGTGCATTCAACAAGTGGCAAGTGGCTCATCCTGACACAGAAGCAGGACTCAATGGGGTCATAACTGGCCACACTCAGACCAACAGCCCTCCTGAAATATTCTGAGTACTCGTGGTGTCAGTGACACTAGGTTCAAGTTCCACTCTACCGTGACACCCAGCCAGGTCATTTTGCCCTCTTTGAGCCTCAATTTCCACATCTGTAAAATGGGCAATCATCCCCTACTCCCCCAATATACACACACATGGAAAGAGCTTAGCCCTGTAGTGGGGTTTTTCTCAGAGTTAGCAGGGCTTCCAAGTAGAGGGTTGTAGGTGAGTGGGCTCTTAGCTACACCCTTCCTTAACCCCAGGAGAGGTGGAGCAGCTACTGCCTTTCTGACAACTAGGACCCTTCAAGCCTGAGTCAAGAGTGCAGTGCTGGACCAAGGGTCGGGGTGTCCCGCTGCCTCCTGCTCATCCCCTGTGGCCCGTGTGCAACTCTCCTCTCTGAGCCTCCATCACCACATGCAAAATGAAGAGAACCCCTGCTTGCCTCGGGCTCGTCCGTCCATGGGTCTTTTCCCAGCCCAACGGATCAAACACGCACCTGCCTCCTAGAGCCCCCAACAAGATAGGTCAAAGACGATTGAAAGAGAAGGGATCAGGCCTGGTGGGGGAGCCCTGGGTCTACGGAAGCCTGAAGAGCCCTCGCCGCGCACCTGGAGCTGGACCTCAGACGGAACCACACCAAGAGGCCAGGGGAGGGTTTCAGCCCAGGGCCCTCAGAGTCAAAGCAGGGAGCCTGGGGGCTGGGCTGCTTCTGGAAGCCAGCCCCGTGTTCCCAGGTGGACTCTCGGGGTCCTCTCCTCTCTTTCCTGTGTCCTTATATCCTGGTCAGGTATCTTCAGCCCTGGGTGTCCTTCCTAGGGCCTGGCCCAGCTGGGAGCAGCAGCCCCTCTGGATCCCATGGTGTAGAAAGAATGGATTGCCTGCTTTCTCCACCCCAATAGAACTCATATGAGAGCAAATGGCCCCACCTGTCTCCCCTTTGTGTATCCAAGTCCCTTGCTTTTGACCTTGAAGTCCCTGTCTCTGAATAATGTTCATTTCCTCACTCCTTGAAGCCACGCTCAGCCACATGACTTGTTTCAGCCAATAAGCCACAAGTAAGCCTGACACAACCAGGTCTGAGAAGCACCTATGGTCTGGGGCCTTGAGATACTGGGGAGGGCATCACTCCCTCTGGTGCAAGACAAAAGGAGATGAACAACTTTTCGTAAGCCCACCCGAGAATGGAGTTCAACACAAACAGTTCACTATGGTCTGGAAATAGACAGGTACCTACAAGGAGATGCCAGACCCAAGCGCTTGCTTTTATGGGCTAGACACAAAATACCATGTAAACCAGCAAGAAGATTCAGCTGTAACATTTCAACAAATTGCCAGAAACCAAATGCGGGCTAGCCTGAGGACGTAGAGACTCGGGGGACTCTGACACCAAGGAGCTGGGATGTTCCAGGAACCGCCGCAGGAGCTCATGGTCATCAGGGGGTTCCGGAGAAAGCTGCCGCCTTCCTGCACGCCCCGTGGAGGGGCTAGAGGAGGATCCAGCTGACACTTTGCCAGGAGCCACCTCCCTGTCCCTCAAAGGGAGCAGAAAAGTGCGCCATGCAGAGAAGAGGACACCAAGACCGCACCCAAGGGCACTGGTGGGAACCCAGCACGTGAGAGAGGGCGGAGCGGGCACTCCTCCTGGGGGCAAGTAGGGGAGAAACCCACGCAGGAGCGCAGGGGCAGAGAGGAAGGCTCCCAGTGCTCCCAGGGTCTGAATCAGAACCACCCCCTCCCTTATCACCACACCGACCATCGCCGAATAAAAGGGGAACCAGCTGAGAGAGGTGCAGGAGCCCGCCTCTCCAGGGGCCGCACAGAGGAAGCCCGAAGGCGAGGGGGCAACGACAGTGCGGCCCAGGCTCCGACGAGACTGACCCGAGCCCCACACTCAGCTCCCAACAGAAAGACAAATTCTTCCCCACGCGTGAAGATGTTTACCTCAGTATCTGCTGGGCATCCTGGGTGGCGCTAGTGGCAAAGAACCCGCCTGCCAATGCAGGAGACATAAGAGGCATGGGTTCAACCCCTGAGTCGGGAAGACCCCCTGAAGAAGGGCATGGCAACCCGCTCAGGTATTCTTGCCTGAAGAACCCATGGACAGAGGAGCCTGGCAGGCTACAGTCCATGGGGTCGCAAAGAGTGGGCCTTGGGGGCACAGGCACCAGCTGGACCCCATAAGTTAGCAAAGCACAGCCAGAGGACCAAATAGGGCTTGGGTTCTATCCCTGGCTCGGGAACTGGTCCGGCATGCCACAACTAAGACCCAGTGCAGCCAAATAAATTAAAAAATTTTTTTAACGGATTATAAATTAAAACAAAATTTTGTAAATATTCTTATATATATGTATGTTTGTATGCTTGGTTGTTCAATCATGTTCAACTCTTTGCAACTGGGTGGACTGTAGCCTGCTAGTCTCCTCTGTCCGTGGGATTTTCCAGGCAAGAATACTGTGGGTTGCAATTTCCTTCTCCATATATATATATATATGTATATGTATGTATGAAAAGTAAAGGAATCCCTTTTTTATTCTTTTAAATAAAAAAGAAACTAGAATAGCAAAACAAACAGAGAGCTCCTTTTGCTCTCTGTGAAAAAGAGCAAAAGCATTCATACCACCCAACTTCAAGATTTAGCCATAAAATTATAGTAACCTAGAAAATATGATTTTGGCAAGATCACAGCACTATAGATCAATGGAACAAAATAGAGTGTCCAGAAATAAACGCACGCAAATATAATCAACTGACTTTTGACAGATGTGCAAAGGAAATTAAATGGGAAACTAGCGTTCATTTGAAAAAATATGAAATTTGTCACGTATCCCACACCTTACACAGAAATCAACTCAAAATGTATTGTAGACTCAAGTATAAAATGTCAAACTATAAAATTTCTACAGGAAAACATCAGAGAATCTACATGACCTGGGGTTTATCAATGGGCTACACCAAAAGCACAATCTATAATAGAAAAAATTGATAAATTGGACGTAATGGAAATGAAAAACTTTTGCTCTGAGAAACTGTTAAAAGAGTAAAAAGACAACCTACAGACCAGAAGATCTGCAGGTCATGTATTCGTTTAAGGGCTTGTGTTCAGCGCCTAAAGAACTCAAAATCCAAACACAAGAAGACAGACAACCTAGTTTCTAAGAAGAGCACAAAAGATCTGAGCATGCATTTCACAAGAGAAATATGGCAAATAAACATATAAAAAGACGTTCAGCATCAATAGTCATTTAAAAATGGAAATTCAAGCCACAATGAGATATAACACACCTACTCAAATAGTTAAAAAATTTTAAATACCAAATTCTGTGAGGATGTGGATTAACAGGAAGATTCATTATTGCTGGTGGGATTACAAAAGCATTCCCTTCTCCAGGGGATCTTCCCAACCCAGGGATTGAACCCAGGTCTCTCGCATTGCAGGTGGATTCTTTACCAGCTGAGCCACCAGGGAAGCCCTTTTGGAAAACAGTGTGATTTTAAAAGGGCCAAATGAAAGAATCCTTCAGATGATGGGGCTGTTTCCTATAGTACCCGGGTTGTGGATATATAACTTTAGGCATTTGTTGAAACCCCCAGAACTGTACATTACAAAGAGTGAACTTTACTGTTGGTGGTGGTGGTGGTTAGTTGCTAAGTTGTGTCTGACTCTTTGGTAAACCTATGGACTGTAGCTGGCCAGGCTCCTCCATCCAAGGGATTCTCCAGGCAAGAATACTGGAGTGGGTTGTCATTTCCTCCTCCAGGGGTTGAGCCCACATCTCCTCATTGCAGGCGGGCTCTTTACCGTCTGAGCCACCAGGGAAGCCCCTTACATGGATTAGTATTCTAAAAAATATTTCCTAGCTTTCTCCACTAAGAGGGCCTAGAAATAGTGATACCCCAAAAGCAACTAGTCTATCTACAATCCACATCTGAGTTTCTAAATAAAAAGAGCCAGAACTTGAAGGAGAAACAGCGAATGCACTGGGGCAAGGGAAATGCAAGATGAGCCTGTTCCAAAGTAAGGAAGTGAAACAAACAAACAGACAAAAGGAATATGTCAAAAGAACACAGGAACCAATTTGAAGGAACTCCCAAATGGTCAAAGTCAGAACAGGCTGAGCAACAAAATAAATGACAGCATAGGTCCTAACCTAAAGATTATCCATGCTGATGTAAAGAAGTAAATGGCAGAGAAGGGGCAAGTCTTCCTTACAGAACAATTTCAAATAATAAATGTAGGAGGGAGGAAGTTGAAATAGAACATCACTATGAGAAAACCACAGTAACCACTGCTCCAGGCAAGACCCATGGATGGGTGCTAAAATCAGTGGGAAAATGTTAGGCGGTTTGAATAGCCTGGAGATGGCTCATCAAATAGCTGTAAGTCAGTGTGGTGATTTTATCCTATGTCCACATTATTGGATGCCTCGCTCCCCTCTCCTTGAGTGTGACGACTGTTTCTAACAGACCGAGTATGGAAAAGGAAAACTAGCATTTTCCAGCGGAGAAACCCAGCAGATATCCTGGAACCATGTGATCAGGATTAACAACCACATGAACGTCCCTGGTGGCAAAGCAGGTAAGAATCCGCCAGCCAATGCAAGGGACAGGGGTTCAGTCCCTGATCCGGGAAGATTCCACATGCCCTGGAGCAACTAAGTCCATGGGCCACAGCTACTGAGCCTGAGAGTCTAGAGCCCCTGCTCCATAACAAAAGAAGTCACCGCAATGAGAAGCCTGCTCGCCGCAGCTACAGAAAGTCCACACACAGAAAGGAAGACTCAGGGCAGTGAAAAATCAATAAACAAATACTTAAAAAAAAAGTTTAATAGCCATGTGGTAAGTCACAGTGGTCTCACGTAACCCCAGATATAAAGCCTTGAGAAGAACACATCACCGCCACACTCTTCTTCCCCCAACACACAACCCCAGGCAAATCCTGAGAAATCATCAGAGAAACCCAACTGGAGGAACAATCTACCAAATACCCAGTCCTCAAAACTTCCAAGGTCATGAAAATTGAGGAAAGGCTGAGAAACTATCACCGACCCACAGAGGGCTACGGAGACATAATGACCCAATGCCACGTGGACTCGTGGATGGGACATTATTCAGCAAGATCTAAAGGAAGGGCTAATAGCCTTACACTGTGCTAATCTCTTATTTTGATAAATGGACCATGGTTATGTAAGATGTTAACATCAGGGCAAGCTGTGGGGACTCTCTGTACCATTTTTACAACTCTTCTGTAAATCTAAAATTATTTCAAAATGACAAAGCTCTTTAAAGTGGAGAAACCGTTTTCTGTTCAGGGCCCAGCCAGGCTCCCTCTTCCAGGAAGCTTTCCCTGATAACCCCTGAACACTGGGTTTGATATTCCTCGGGGCCTCCAAGCCTGACCCTGTCTGCCATTCATTGAGCCCTAAGCATGTGACAGCTGAAGGGTTCAGCTTCTTCCCTGGATCAGAGGAGCCCTCCAAAATACCCCTCAAGCTTCCAGACAGCAGGTCCTTTTTCCCATATCCTGGAGGACTTTGCAATCTGGTCCTTTAAGGGAGGGTAGGACTGAGGACCCTGTGAGACGTCCAGGATCTTCTGCAACAAGACCCCCAGCTGGGAGTTGTGGGTGACTTTAGGGGAGAGTCTTGGGTGAAGCCCAGGTCCACAGAGCTAGTCATCTCTACTAGTTTATCTAAGAGGCTGGGGCAAGGGTCTCCTGGAAGAAAAAGGCCTGAGGATTTGGTCCCGGTGGAGGTTGAAGAGGGGGTTCCCTTGTGGCTCAGACAGGATGTTCAAGACTCAGCTCCATGAAAGCCAAGTTGCAAGAAAAAGCAGCTGGGGGCTGGGCTTCCTGAGTGTGAGCTCCGTAAGGAAAGAGGCAGAGGGAAGGGTCGCAGCTCATTGGGCTTGGCCCCTGGACTCCCAAGGACAGTAGGAGTGTTGGAGGGGACCCCGTCCTGTATCAGAGACGGCTGGCAGTGTGAGTGAGCCCAGCGTGCCAAACTCTCTTTGCTGA
>SJXQ01004965.1:302697-329789 GCA_006408695.1 Aepyceros melampus | reverse complement strand
TTCACGGGCTGGTAGTTCACGGTGCACACAGAGGCATTCACATAGGTGGTCGTCCCATCCGCCATGACTCCGTACCCTAGAGAGTAAGCACAGCGGGCGAAGAGGTGACACCAGGGCCCGGAGCAGTTGAGGGTGATCTGGTGGGTGTGGTAGTCAGAGGGCACTTAGCCACAGGAGGCTAAAGATGTCTGAGGCGAGCTGCCAAAATTAGCAAGATACTCCTCCCAACCTGCTGTGAGCAGCAAATGACATAATAATCCACGTGTTTAGCCCAGTGCCTGGAAAGCGCGTGTTGAGGCATCATCACTGACATCACCAACAGCGCACCACCATCACCACCATCACCATCTCCACTTCTATTATCAATACTTCCATCATCACTACCAATACCACAACCACCGCCACCATCACAATCACCAACATAACAACCACCATCACCAGCACCACTACCACCACCATCATCACCATCACTGTCATTATCAGAACCACCATGACCACCACCACCATCATCCCCATCTCCATCACCAACACCACCACTGTCATCATCAGAACCACCATCACCAACACCACCACCACCATCACCTCCACAATCATCATCTCCATTTCTATTATCAATACTTCCATCATCACTACCAATACCACAACCACCGCCACCATCACCACAATCACCAACACGACCACCACCAGCACCAGCACCACTACCACCACCATCATCACCACCACTGTCATTATCAGAACCACCATGACCACCACCACCATCACCATCACCTCCACAATCATCTCCATTTCTATTATCAATACTACCATCATCACTACCAATACCACAACCACCACCACCACCATTATCTCCATCACCACCACCATCATCACCATCACTGTCATCAGAACCACCGTCACCAACACCACCCCTGTCATCGTCTCCAGCACCACCATCATCACCAACACCATCATCGCCATCACCATCATCTCCACGTCTGTCATCACTACTGTCATTGTCACCTCAATATCACCACCACCACCATACTGTCACCAACATCGCCATCCTCTCCACGTCCAGCCTGGTCACCATCACTGTCACCATCACCGCCACTGTCACGGGCTTTCGTCTCCACGCCTCTGTCCTCATCATACCCTCTTCCCACCACATCTACTTGTCAGAATCCTCTTCAACCTTCAGCTCAGATCACCTCCACACCAAAAGGGACA
Organism: Aepyceros melampus; assembly: GCA_006408695.1. Classification (NCBI taxonomy): domain Eukaryota; kingdom Metazoa; phylum Chordata; class Mammalia; order Artiodactyla; family Bovidae; genus Aepyceros; species Aepyceros melampus. The sequence continues at coordinate 328,583 of SJXQ01004965.1, read as the reverse complement.
CTTCCCCTCCTCTGCACAGGTTACGAGTTCTTTGGAGCCTGCGTTTTGCTTGTACAATCAGGCAGGGCGTGGTCTGGATCAGACGATGGTGTTACATGCCCACAGTGGGGCTACAGAAAACAACAGGTGTTATTATTATTCTGCAGCACGTGTGCCATCCACCTCTTCCATGACCTTTCAGATCCCGCCTTTGATGGCTCATCTGCTGCCCAGAAGTCTGTGAGCTCCTCAGGGTCTCGGAGGTATGATCACTCCCACCCCTGACAGCATGATGCAGAGGGAAGGGTCTGAGCCTTGCTGGCTTCTGAGCTGGAAAGTGATCTGATGTGAACCAGACAAGCATGAGGCCCAGGAGCCCCAGCCCAACACAGACAGAGGTTCAAGAGGCCAGGGGACAGTGCTGAGGGGAACCACAGTGGTCCCCCTGCACCAAGGGAGCCCATGTGCTTCATGGTAGGGTACGGTGGGACCAAGAGGCCTTGGACAGGTGGGATAAAAGTTCAAAAGGAGCCAAAGGAGGGAGCTGTCCAACTGGTGCAATTAGGCTCCAGTGAGGAAGAGTGAAGTTGAATGAGGTGAACCCTAGGCAGTGACAGGCCAGGGCAGAGACAGGGTGGCAGTCAGGACTGCAGCTGCCGACATCGCCAGTCACGTTCACAGCCACCCTGCCCACTGCCTGAGATGATATGGACACCCCTCCAACTCCTGCCATGTGGACACAGCAAGCGGTCCTGCCCTCAGGACAGAAGGCAGAACCTGATGTCTGTCTTGGGTGGGGACACTGGGAGGAGAAGTGCCGCTAGAGCCCCTCAGGTAGGCAGGCAGCCCTCCACATTCATAGGTACCTACTGTATGCCAGGCCATAGAGACATGAACAGGAAGACAGGCTTCCAGCCCTATAGACAGCTCACAGCATACCCCCAAATGCAATCCTTCTCTAGGTCACATCCAAATGTCCCCTACTCCAGAAAGCCCCCCGCTGTCTCTGAAGAATTCTCAGGCTAGAGGCACGGCAGAGTTGCAGGGCTCTAGGAAGTAAAACTTACCCCTGAGTCTTGCCAGACTTTGCCCTCATCTTCCTCTGATGAAACACTTCAGCAGTAGGTGTAGACAGGCATATGTAGATACAAAGTGTATGTAGGAGGCGGGCTACTTCCCGCTGGCCAGGGAGGAGGTGACTGGGTTCAAGGGAGCCAAGAGGGCCCCCCTGAGAAGCCAGTGAGGTGCACCTGCCCCACCAGCGTATGATCAAACCAGTCCATCCTAAAGGAAATCAACCCTGAATACTCATTGAAAGGATGGATGCTGAAGCTGAAGCTCGACTACTCTGGGCACCTGATGGGAAGAGACGGTTCATTGGAAAAGACCCTGATGCTGGGAAAGATTGAGGGCGGGAGGAAAAGGGGACGACAGAGGATGAGATGATTGGATGGCATCACCGACTTGACGGACATCACTTTGAGCAAACTCCAGGAGCTAAGTGAAGGACAGGGAGGCCTGGCGTGCTGCAGTCCATGGGGTCACAAAGAGTCAGACACGACTGAGCCACTGAACAATAACAACCGCCACATGTGCGGCCCCCCGCCCTCGCTGACCTTCGTGGATGTGGCCGAAGACGTGCAGCCGCGGCTGGACGCGCCTCTGCACCGTGTTGAGCAGCTCCACGCAGCCCACCCGCTGCATCTTCTTGGGGACCCAGTCCAGGAAGCCTGGCAGGGGAGAGAGAGGGAGGGCAGTGACGGGGCCCAGGCAGGCCCGGCCCTGGCCCCGCAAAGCCCAGGTCACAGCTCTGCAGCCTCAGGGACGCGGCAGTCCTGGACCCAGCCTGCCCTGCTCCAGCCTCAGGGAGGGAAGCCTGGCCCAGCGTGCACCTCCTGGGGCCCTGGGGCCTCCTCCACCTCCCTCTTTCCCTGCTCCTCTTGCAGGGCCATGCGGAGAACACACTTATCCAAGCCCAAGTGTGCCAGGCACCACGGGGCGGGGCTGAGAGCCTCCAGACCATTCATGCTCAAAGTGGCCTCAAGGCCGGCATCCACCCATTGCAGAGAGAAGCCAACTGAGGCCTGAGAGGGACAGGGGAGGCCCAAGGTGAGCCAGCAGCAGGGAGGAGTCCAGGAGCAGAACTTGCAGGTCGGAAACTTTCTAAGCAAACATCACAAAATCAGGAAAACGCCCTCTTTATCCACTGCAGCCTCACACACGTGCCAGCGTCTGGGTCTGCTCGCACGGCCAGCCTCCCGGAGCCGCCCATATGGTGGCGGCTTATTAGCCTCACATGACTACACAAACGAAGAGTAATTGATTACTCTAAGCGGACAACGCGGGCTCAGCTCAGCCCCTTCTCTGCTTGGGCGGGAGAAACAGGTTCCTATAACTGCTGGGGAGGGAAAGACGGATCCCGCAAAGAATCACACAGGCTGCGGTGGACCTGACTTAGAGGAGAGAGAAATAGAGAGAGGAGGAGGAAGAGGAGGGGGGAGGCAGGAAGTGGGAGGGAAGAAGGCTTGGAGCAGACCCTTGGGTTTAAGTCCCAGGCTCTGCTACCTGCTGGCCGTGTGACCTTGGACAAGTCACTTAACCTCTCTGTGCCACATTCAACAATTCATTTAACAACTGGGCTGGGCTGAGCACACAGGCAACCGCCAGAGCAGGGGTTGTGTGTTGTGTGTGAAGCAGATGTGGTGAGGCAGGAACCCAAAAGATGCTGGTGGAGGAATGGATGGGGAGGAGGCAAGTAGGGAAGGAGGAGATGGAGAGAGAGGGAGAAAATAGGAAACCTGCTCCAAGCCCACCACAAGCCACGAGTCATGTCTAAACCACGCCAGGGCCCTGGGCCTCCAGGCTCCCTCCATTTGGAAATGGGGACCATTTTGTGAGGGTGGGGGAGGCACCCAAGGGTGCTGGCTGGTCGTCTGGCACACATCGGTGCTCAGGACAGCTTCTCCCAGAACAGGTATCGGAGCGAGGGACTCTGGGGCTGCGCTGGGCCTCACCTGGCAACCCTTCCCATCTGGGATGACAAGTGGTATCATCAGCTTGGACCGGAGTGGGGGCCGTGGGGGCTGGGAGGAAAGCTGGAGACTGCTGGGGTGGGTGGTCCCCAGGGTGAGGGGTGTACAGGATGGGGCCTGGTGGGAGTGACCTTGTGGTATTCAGCCCCCAGGACTCAGGTCTTTGACACCCCTGAGCTCCCGGTGCCCACCTGTGTGAAAGGGGCAGCTGAGTCTGACCTCACCACCTGGCTATGAGCAGTCCAGGAGGTAACACGTGCAGCCCCTGGCACACAGTAGGTGCTCAGGAAACGAGAGCAACAGTGGGGTGACTGGCACCCCAGCACCACGACTCAGAACAGAGCCCTTCGGCAGCCCCCTGGACAGGCCCAGCGTGCCCCGGCCCCAGCACCCAGAGCCCTGTGTCCTCCCAGCATGAGCGGGCATCGGAGCTAGGAGCCCGAGGCGGGGGCGGATGAGTCTTACCCAGCGGCGGTCCGTGCGTTATCAGGACGTCCACGCCTTCGGGAATGAGGTTCCATTTCTCGAGCAGCGCTTGGCCACGTGGGAGGTTAAAACCCCAGCCGTAAAACCAGGGCTGCCTGTAGGAGAAGAGCAGGGGGTTCAGAGGTGGCCACCGAGAGTGGGGGTGATGAGAGGCAGGAAAGGTGGACCTCAGCGCCACTCAGCCATCAGGACCAGTTGGATACCCAGGACCTCACCCACAGGAGGTGTCCACCTGGATGGGGACTCAAGGTGCGAATTCATCTAGACTCTTGCCCAGGTAATGACCAGTCTTGTTTGTTTGTTTTTGGCTTTGTCTCACTCAGGATCTTAGTTTGCAAACTAGGGATTGAACACATGCCCCCTGCAGAGGAAGCTTGGATTCTTAACCACTGGAATGCCAGGGAAGGCCCTGATGCACCTTTTCCCTCTTCAGTTCAGTTCAGTTCAGTTCAGTCGCTCAGTCATGTCCGACTCTTTGCAACCCCCTGAATCGCAGCACGCCAGGCCTCCTTGTCCATCATCAACTCCCAGAGTTCACTCAAACTCATGTCCATCAAGTCCATGATGCCATCCAGCCATCTCATCCTCTGTCATCCCCTTCTCCTCCTGCCCCCAATCCCTCCCAGCATCAGAGTCTTTTCCAATGAGTCAACACTTCACATGAGGTGACCAAAGTACTGGAGTTTCAGCTTTAGCATCATTCCTTCCAAAGAAATTCCAGGACTGATTTCCTTCAGAATGGACTGGTTGGATCTCCTTGCAGTCCAAGGGACTCTCAAGAGTCTTCTCCAACACCACAGTTCAAAAACATCAATTCTTCAGCGCTCAGCTTTCTTCACAGTCCAACTCTCACATCCATACATGACCACAGGAAAAACCATAGCCTTGACTAGACGGACCTTTGTTGGCAAAGTAATGTCTCTGCTTTTAAATATGCTATCTAGGCTCGTCTAGGTTACTCCTTCCAAAGAGTAAGCGTCTTTTGATTTCATGGCTGCAGTCACCATCTGCAGTGATTTTGGAGCCCAAAAAAATAAAGTCTAATATTGTTTCCACTGTTTCCCCATCTATTCCCCATGAAGTGATGGAACCAGATGCCATGATCTTAGTTTTCTGAATGTTGAGCTTTAAGCCAACTTTTTCACTCTCCTCTTTCACTTTCATCAAGAGGCTTTTTAGTTCCTCTTCACTTTTTGCCATAAGGGTGGTGTCATCTGCATATCTGAGGTTATTGATATTTCTCCCAGTTATTGATATTTTTCCCTCTTGCTTCACTAATAAAAAAAAATCATCTTTTTTCTATGATGAACAATATTATTGAGCTGGCCATAATATGTTATAGAAAATACAAACTTTTGGGTCAACCAAATATTCATGTAATTTTTTAAAGTGAAAGTTAAAAAAAAAAAAGCTTCTGCCAAAGATCTCTTTGCTCTAAGCCCTTCTAAGGAAATCCAGAGAAGAATACTTTCACCTGTCCCCATGGTGGGAAAATGCTCATTCATCATCCTTCCCACATTTGGGGCCAGTGGGGACTTACAGAGGGGACTGAGGCAAGATCTGTTCCCTGTCACTTTCCTAGCCCCCACCAAGAGACAGAGGGTCCCAGGTGGGAATGCTCATTCCTGTTCCTGTCTCCATCCCGAAGGTCCCAGCAGGGGCTCCACAGTGCTGAGTCCACCCTCAACATTGAGGTCAGGGCCAGGTGGACAGAGACCAATGAACAGAATTCCAAGCTGCTGCCCACCCCAGCCCCAAATGGATCAAGGCAAGACATTCCCCATCAGTGGGTTCAATGGTGAGCATGTGACCTCGACCCATCTAGCTGAAGGCAACTCCAGATGTTTCCTTCAGTAATGAGCGAAAGGAACGGTCACATCTGCATATCAACCAGTGAGCTTCCTACCCTGGGAGCTGTCAGCACCTATTAAACTGTCCTAAAGGGAGATGGCTGGAACACATGGGCCAGGGCAGCAGCTGGACCAAGCTGCATCTGACACCCACCGCACCTCTGCACTTCCCAGTTACATGGGCCAATAGAAAGCCATTTGAACTGGGTTTCCATTGACAACGAAAGTATCCCAACGAATTTATTGATATTTTTCCCTCTTGCTTCACTAATAAAAAAAAATCATCTTTTTTCTATGATGAACAATATTATTGAGCTGGCCATAATATGTTATAGAAAATACAAACTTTTGGGTCAACCAAATATTCATGTAATTTTTTAAAGTGAAAGTTAAAAAAAAAAAAGCTTCTGCCAAAGATCTCTCTTGCTCTAAGCCCTTCTAAGGAAATCCAGAGAAGAATACTTTCACCTGTCCCCATGGTGGGAAAATGCTCATTCATCATCCTTCCCACATTTGGGGCCAGTGGGGACTTACAGAGGGGACTGAGGCAAGATCTGTTCCCTGTCACTTTCCTAGCCCCCACCAAGAGACAGAGGGTCCCAGGTGGGAATGCTCATTCCTGTTCCTGTCTCCATCCCGAAGGTCCCAGCAGGGGCTCCACAGTGCTGAGTCCACCCTCAACATTGAGGTCAGGGCCAGGTGGACAGAGACCAATGAACAGAATTCCAAGCTGCTGCCCACCCCAGCCCCAAATGGATCAAGGCAAGACATTCCCCATCAGTGGGTTCAATGGTGAGCATGTGACCTCGACCCATCTAGCTGAAGGCAACTCCAGATGTTTCCTTCAGTAATGAGCGAAAGGAACGGTCACATCTGCATATCAACCAGTGAGCTTCCTACCCTGGGAGCTGTCAGCACCTATTAAACTGTCCTAAAGGGAGATGGCTGGAACACATGGGCCAGGGCAGCAGCTGGACCAAGCTGCATCTGACACCCACCGCACCTCTGCACTTCCCAGTTACATGGGCCAATAGAAAGCCATTTGAACTGGGTTTCCATTGACAACGAAAGTATCCCAACGAAGAGTCAGCTCTTAGGCCTAAGTCATTATGAGATTCCCCAAATTAACACAGCCCTTTAGCATCTACAAAGTCACTGTCATCGCTGTCACCATCACCACCAACACCACCACCTTCACCCCTTCATTACTCTCATCACCATTGGGGGTCAAATTGTGTCTCCCCCAAAATATTAATATATGTGAAGTATGAACCAATACCTGTGAATGTGACCTTATTTAGAAGTAGGGTCTTCACAGACATAATCAAGGTGAGGTCATACCTGATTAGAGCGGTCCTAATCCCGTGACTGGTGTCCTCAGAAAGCACAGACACACAGCGGTAAGGGCCCTGTGACAATGGCTGCGCAGGCTGGAGTGACTGTCTACCAGTCCAGGAATCCCCAGGCTTCCAGCAACCACCAGAAGCTGCGAGAGTGACAGGGAACAGATCTTCCCTCAGTCCCCTCTGTAAGAACTAACCTCGGTGACACCTTGATTTCAGACTGCCAGTCTCCAGAATTGGGCAGAATTGACACCCGTTGTGTTAAGCTTAGTGGTTTGCGATAATTAGTTCTGCAGCCCTAGGAAACTAATATAATCACCATCACCACCATCACCCGCTCATCGGCCACCCTAGGGACCTTCACACCTGCAGCAAGGTGGGCAGACAGGTCTCTTTCTTCCTGTTTTATGGATGAGGAGACTGAGGGCCACGGAGTAGAAAGCAAAAATTGTCGCCAGCATTCCCTGCACACCTACTTTTTGCCAAGTGCCAGTTATTCCTAAAGGAAATCAATCCTGAGTATTCATTGGAAGGACTGATGCTGAAGCTGAAGCTCCAATACTTTGGCCACCTGATGCAAACAGCTAACTCATTGGAAAAGACCCTGATGCTGAGAAAGATTGAGGGCAGGAGAAGGGGATGACAGAGGATGAGACGGTTGGATGGCACCATCGACTCAATGACCATGAATCTGAGCAGACTCCAGGAGATCATGAAGGACAGGAAAGCCTGGCATGCTGCAATTCATGGGGTCACAAAGAGTCAGAAACGACTTAGTGACTGGACATCAACCATCTGATTACATTGCAGGAAAGGGTTCACCTAACTCTTACAAGAACCCTGTGAATTAAGGGCTAGGATTATTCCTACTTTTCAGATGAGGAACCAGAGGCTCAGAGAAGTGAGCTGGCTCAGGGATCTGGGCCCAGGTGCAAAGATTTCAGGCTGGGCACCTCCCCGCCATTTGCCAACATACTCTGCACAAGTTGGCCATGGGGCTGGGCTTTCACATTCAAAGCCTCTCCTGTGCCCAGAGCTGCCACTAAAATCCCCCTCACGGCCCCTGAGCACCCCCGGGGGAGGCTGACACCCCTGGCTACTGACCCACTGCCTCTCCCTTGTTGGCAGCCGCCCAGGGCATCTCTATGGAACCCTGGGGGTTCCAGGGAACAGCATTTGAGAACTGACTTAGTCCCACCATGGTAGGTCCTGGACAAGACTGAGGTTCGGCGAGAGAGGAAGGGAGGTCCCTAGGGTCACACCATGGTCCGTGTAGAAGTCATTCTGGAACCCAGATCTGACCCCCTCTCCCCGCAGCCTTTGAGCCTGCAGTGTCAAATCCTGAAACATAAGCTTGTGAAGGAGCAAGATGAGTGGCCACACTGGCCTTTTGGGGGCTAATGTCCTTTCCCATTTCAGACACTTGTGGGGTTCCCCTCTGCTGCCAGCCTTTGCTCACCCGTGACCCCTGCCTGGGACACTGGGTCCCTCCCCTCCTCTTGCCTGCCCCCTCCCACAGGACGTTTCTCCTTCAAAGTCCTGTCTCCTTCATCTTTCCTCTCACCCCAAATGCCCAGCACCTGCCCGGGGAGAGGGGCAGATGTTTGTTCAATGACCAGTGTTGAGAGAGACAGCCTGGATGAATGAGTGAGCTTGTGAACAGGATGTCAAACAGAACTCTTTCTGTTGTCTTGGGATTGCAGCCAAAACCTCAAGGCTGGATATGATCCTCCATTTGGAATGAAAGCCCCCAGGTAACACCCAGAAAAACTTACTACTGAAAGCAAGCAGCACACGCCAGGCTACCATCTCCCGAAGCCCCCACCAGGCTACCTTTAGATCTTGAGGGAGACTTGTGGCTCCTGCCTTGTTCCTGGGGCGGGAGATGGGGTTCCTGGACACCCAGCCATGAGTGGGTACCAGAGGAGCCACCTGTATGCGTAGGGACCTGGGGATCTGCCTGAGGGCCCATGAGAGAGAAATAGAGAGTGAAGGGCAGGCACAGAGAGCTGTCTGCACCCCCAGGTCTGGGCTATCCCAAGGGATCCCCAACCTCAGGACACTCCCTGCATGTGATGAGATCAGGTGCCTGGGGCTGGGGAAGGCAGTGAGGTGGGCAGCCCTGGGGAAAGTCCCCTCAGAAGGTGCCTCCTCCCTCAGGCATAGCTGACCCAGGCCTGCCTTAGCATGTCTACAGAAAGCTGAGGGCTCTCTCTGCAGAAAACATCCCCTCCCAACACATACACAATTTTACACCCAATTTGGAGGGAATCAGAAAAAAAATAAGAGTTTCAGAAAAACATCTATTTCTGCTTTATTGACTATGCCAAAGCCTTTGACTGTGTGGATCACAATAAACTGTGGAAAATTCTGAAGGAGATGGGAACACCAGACCACCTGACTTGCCTCTTGAGAAACCTATATGCAGGTCAGGAAGCAACAGTTAGAACTGGACATGGAACAACAGACTGGTTCCAAATAGGAAAACGAGTACGTCAAGGCTGTATATTGTCACCCAGAAAAACTTACTACTGAAAGCAAGCAGCACACGCCAGGCTACAATCTCCCAAAGCCCCCACCAGGGGGCTTATTTAACTTATATGCAGAGTACATCACGAGAAACGCTGGGCTGGAGGAAGTACAAGCTGGAATCAAGATTGCCACGAGAAATATCAGTCACCTCAGATATGCAGATGACACCAACATCATGGCAGAAAGTGAAGAAGCACTAAAGAGCCTCTTGATGAAAGTGAAAGAGAAGAGTGAAAAAGTTGGCTTAAGCTCAACATTCAGAAAATGAAGATCTTGGCATCCGGTCCCATCACTTCACGACAAATAGATGGGGAAACAGTGGAAACGTGTTTAACTTTATTTTTCTGGGCTCCAAAATCACTGCAGATGGTGATTGAATCCATGAAATTAAAAGATGCTTACTCCTTGGAAGGAAAGTTACGACCAACCTAGATAGTATATTCAAAAGCAGACTTACTTTGCCAACAAAGGTCTGTCTAGTCAAGGCTATGGTTTTTCCAGTGGTCATGTATGGATGTGAGAGTTGGACTGTGAAGAAAGCTGAGCACCGAAGAATTAATGCTTTTGAACTGTGGTGTTGGAGAAGACTCTTGAGAGTCCCTTGGACTGCAAGGAGGTCCAACCAGTCCATCCTAAAGGAGATCAGTCCTGGATGTTCATTGGAAGGACTGATGCTGAAGCTGAAACTCCAATACTTTGGCCACCTCATGCAAAGAGCTGACTCATTTGAAAAGACCCTAATGCTGGGAGGGATTGAGGGCAGGAGGAGAAGGGGACAACAGAGGATGAGATGGTTGGTTGGCATCACCAACTCAATGGACATGGGTTTGGGTAGACTCTGGCAGTTGTTGATGGACAGGGAGGTCGGCCGTGCTGTGGTTCATGGGATCACAAAGAGTCGACACAACTGAGCAATTGAACTGAACTGGAGGGAATCTTGGATCATACAGACCTGGGTTAGAATGGGTCCACCTCTAATTACCTACGTGACCTCGGGCAAGTGGCTTAATGTCTCTATGCCTCAATTATCCCCCTTGTAAAATGGGCATAATAACAACACCATTTGCCTCAATACGGCTTTGAAAACAATTAATCCAGGTAAAGTGCTTACCACAGGGCCTGGTCCAGTGCTTTTCAACTGCCATCCTCTCCATCACCATCACCATCATAACCATCATCACAACCTCCATCATAAAAAACCCCTCCTGAAACCCTCTCACGGAACCTGGATGAAAAACCTTTAGCCTGCTGCTGCTGCTGCTGCTAAGTCGCTTCAGTCGTGTCCAACTCTGTGTGACCCCACAAACGGCAGCCCACCAGGCTCCCCCATCCCTGGGATTCTCCAGGCAAGAACACTGGAGTGGGTTGCCATTTCCTTCTCCAATGCACCTTTAGCCTAGGGCAGGGCTTTTCAAGCTGCATTTTGAAGGGTCAAACCACATTCTAAAAAAAAAAAAGAAAAAGAAAAGGAAAAAAGAATAGAAAACATCAGAGTACAGCATAGCAGGGAAGGGACACTTCAGTTAAATATATTTGTATTTAAATAGACACCCACATAAGGGTGTACTGAGTCACAGCGCAAAAAAGACAAATGCTTTTCCTACCACAGTTCCCGGTCAAAAACGGTTGACAGCCCTAACATACAGCTCACAGCTCTGCCTTCTGAAGTCCTCAGACTCTGGGCGCCCTCAGAGCCCCACTTGGGCTGAGCCGGGATGGGGTCCCTGCAGGGAAGCCTGCATCAGCCTGGAAACTGCTCCCAAAGCCAAGCCCGGTGGCCCCCGGAAGCCCGCAGCTCATCAGCTTACAAGAAAAGGAGCAACGCCCTTCTGGTGCTGCCTTGCAAACACAGCATCCATTTTTCAAAAACCCTAATCAAATATTTACAAGAGGGGAACAAGATCTCATCAGTATGGAGAGAAGACGTCTGCTCATTCCCATGAGTCGCGGCAGGAGCGGCTTTTTGGAAAAGACACTCAGCAACATATCAGAGGTCCCACAGGCCCCCGGGAGCCACCCACACGAGCCCCTGCCTACTCCACCTTCCCTTCCAGCACCCACGAGCCTGCGTCTGGGGTGGCATTTCCCCAGAGATGGTTCTTGGAAACACGTGCCCTCATAATCCTGGGAAGCTGGAATCCACCCCACCTCCAGGGATGCCTAAGATGTTTGCTCAAAGGCACACAAGTTGGCATCACACACCCCGCCTCTGCCCCAGGGTGGGACGCTCCCAGACTCTGTGTGTAAACTGGGATAAGGACGCCTGTGCCCTAGATCTTACCCGTTAGAGGGGCTCCTTCCTGCTCGATGCTGTGCCCCACTGGCTGACACCGAGGGCAGGGAGAGAGGGTGGGCGGGAGGACGTTTATGAGAACGGAAGTACCACCACCACGAAAACACACCTCCAGATTTCCAGGGGCGCTGTCACTGGGAAATGGGCAAGTTCTGGCCTTGACTGAAATTTGGGGGAAGCAGAGAGTCAAGTCATGCAAGGGACATCCAGAGGAGATGTTCTTCAGGGGGTCTGCAGGCTGTTAGCAGGCCTTTCCTGAGGGAGGCCAGAAGTAGGGGCCAGAGCAGCAGGAGAGACCGACTCTTCAGGGTGACCACACTCCCCAGGGTCTGGAAAAGCCACGCGTATGTGAGATCCATCCAGGTTTGTGCCATGGGAAGACGCCAAAGGGCGGGGGGTGGCACTCGCCCTTCCTGACAGTGCAGCTGGCCCAGACTCCCCCGGCATCCTCGCTTGGTCATTTGACCCCCTCTCGTGGTCCAGCGGGGCTTTCTGGGGTCAGAGGTGAAGTTCAAGGCTGCCCGGGGTTCCAGACAGAGGACAAGGCAGGCAGGGGCTCTCGGGGACTGTCATCCAAGCAGCCAGGCTCCAGCATCCCCCACCCACCCTGGGGACAGCCGTGGTCTGAGGCCCACGAGTGTGCCTGAGACCCTGGTGCCGCCAGGACCAAGGTTCCCGGCCCCAGCACAGCTGGCATCTCGCCCGGACCCACAGCCTGACTGCCCCCAGGGCAAGAAGCCCCAATGTCCACCCACCGTCCAAGACACACCACAGACCCCAAGGAGCTCGGGCGGCTCAGAATTCTGACTGAGTGATGGCAGGTGGCTTTATGTCCTGAATTTCTGTCTTTCTGTTCTAAAGTAACCATTGGAATAATTTTCTTACAGAATGATAGTTGCCATGACAACCAGAGCAAATTTTCCTTTTCTGAAACAGATGTCTCATTTAGTTGAAAATTAGAATGTGAACAAACCCATGGGAAAAATTAATTCAAACTTTAACAGAGCGCTGAATACAATGTAATCTCTCAGAGGTTAACCCCTTAACAGCTTTTTTGTGCGCTTATGGTAACCTTCGAATCCCATCTAATTAGGCCCGCTTAGCCAATATAAATGACCTCCACGTGGCCAATCACTAAACGGTTTCCCCCTGAAGTGTGAATTCTGGGCTCCCTAACAGCAGGCGGGAGGGAGGCGATACTTGTCTGTAGAAAACACAGCCTGCCCGCTCTGGTTTTTCCATCTCCCCAGGTAAGGCGCACACCCCTGGGAAGAGGGTATACTGGGGGCCATTTAATCAGCCACCCTATCTCCTGGGGATGCTGGGGTGTGGGGCGGAGGAGGTCCAGGGTGCCCTAGGTACAGCTGGGCCCGGCGGTAAACCCAGACCAGGGCGCAATGCCTGAGAGCGGAGGGCAGGGGAGGGGCCCCCTGGCTGAAGGGCGTCAAGAGGCCACTGGGGTGACACCCGCTTAGGCCAAGCTCTGAAGACTCTCCATGAGCCCCCAGTCCTCACACCCATCCCGGGACGCAACTGCTATCACGGCCTCATTACAGATGAAAAATCTGAGGTTCAGAGAGATTCTGAGATTTGTGCAAGGTTACCTGGGAGCCAAGTGGCATGGCTAGGACTCCAGTCCGGACTGCGGACTCCAGAGCTGGGCACTCCACCTCCATCCCAGAGCGACGACCACAGCACCAGGAGTCCTGTCCATCTGCCTCAGCGAACCCTACTTTCCAGCCACGCTCCCATCTTAGCTCAGTCAGTCCTCAGGACAGAGCTCTCGGGAGCCCCCGCTTGAGAGATGAGGAGACAGTGCCACAGAGAGGCCAAGCAGTGTGTCTGAGCCCACACAGGAGGCTAGATGGCCTGGGCCAGGGCTCCTGGCTCCTGCTCCCTGTGCCCAGTGGGCCACTGACCTGAAGAGGATCCCGCTGCGGCGGCCAGGCCCCTGGTTCTCCTTCTTCCATGACGACTGTCTGCCTGTCCCTCTAAGCAACTCTTGAATGTCCCCTGTCTGCTCCCCTTCTCTGAGCCTGGCTTCAGAGAGAGGACACGCCTCTCATACACCCTGTGACTTCTACTCCAGAACCTTCCATTGCTCCCCATCGCCTCCAGGGCAAGCCTGGACCACGTGGCCTGGCACACAGGGCCCCTGGGCTCTGCCCCATCCTACCTTCTGGACCGTCCAGCTCAGACTCCCCAGTGAGCTCAACACCCACCAGCCACAACGATCCTCTGCTTCCTGACCCAACCCAGCCTCTTCCCACCTTTGGGTTTCGGTTCGTACTGTTCTAGTCATCTGAAACGCCCTTCCCAGCCTCTCCTCGGAACCCATAACCGGTGATTTATTAAGACCTGAGTCAAAGGCCACCTCCTTCAGGAAGCTTCCCCTGATCTCCTCCATCTCTGAGCACAGGTAACCCTTCCTGCTCTGAGCACCCTTACACTGGCTTCTTCAGGGCAGGCCCAGGTCAACCATCCCTGAGGCCTTCCTGCCCAGAAGATGGCTGGGTCTAGGCGGACGTCAGGGAGGGCTTGCATCAGGTATGCATGAATGAATGATGGAATGAACTGACAGGTGCTCTACCTGGCAGACAGGCAGGTGCGAAGAACTTAGCATGAACCCTCTCCTCCCCACGTCCTCCCGACAGGATCCTCCCCAGAGCCCATGGAAGTCCTGAAGCCCTGAGACCACCCCCTGCCCCCAGGACCAGAAACAGAACTCTCACCATCTGCTGAGCTTCCCATTCTCCCTCCTGCTGCCACAACCTGCTGGGAGAACTGTGTGCCCATTTCACAGAGGGGGCCTCAGAGGCGATGCTCACATCTTTGGCTCCTCCCACCTCCCCTCCCTCAGGGAACCATCCCTGCCTCCCCAGGCAGCCTGTTTCCCAGGTGAGGGCCAGGGCGGCTGCTCTGCAGATGGAAGGGAAGAGCCTCTCACAGTGCCTGCTCCCGCAGGACACGTGGGCTTCCACTTCTGGCTCTCCTTCTACAGGAGGAAGGCTGCAGTGACCGGCAGGAACCTTTCACTGCAGAGGCCGCCCTTGAGCTCAGACAGGCCTGCCAAGACAAGATAAGCTCAGGCAAGACGAGTGGACCAGGTCCACTCCAGGCCCAACACGCATCCTGATCCTCATCTACCCTTCCTGCCCCAGCACCCTCTCCCCCGAAGGCCAGGTTCTCTGGGGCCACTTCCAGGGAGCCGGCCACGGCCCCTGCCTCTCAGTGAGGATGGCACTTGTCACTGGCCCACGTGTGTTCTGGACCCTCCCGGCACCCCGGGAGTCTGTGCTCCATCCGCAGCAAGGGAAGACCGAGGCTCAGAGGGTGGTGACGGGCCCGGGTCCCCCGAGCCAGTTCCTGCTGACTCCTCATCCCACAGGCGCCCCGGTCTCCCGGGGAGGTCCCGGCTCTGAGGGAGACGGGCATGCCTCACTCCTTCTCTGCACCTCCCAGACTGGCGAGGCGAGGGGGCCTGCGGGAGACGCTGCCACCCACCCTGCGGTCGGGCCAGGGGGAGGGGGCCTGTCAGTCACACTCTGTGCCTGGCGCCCACTTACAGCAAGTCAGCAGCAAGGTGAGTGAACCCAAAATGGGGTCCTTTGTCACTGCTAATTAGTTTTCCCCACCCTTCCATGATCAGAGTCATTCATCTCCTGTTTGGCTGGGACTCTGCGGCGGGAAGAAGGCAGATGATGCGTTCAAACATTAATCTCGTGTAGAAGAGTGTGCGTGTGTGTGTGTTGAGGGGCCCTTCTATAAAGTAAACAGTGTGAAATCAGGAAAGATATGCAGAAGAGAGTCCTGTGTGTGAGAGAAGAGCATCTGTGTGCAGGAGTGTGTTGAGAAGATGGAACACATGTGTGCGAGAGAAAGCGTATGGGAGAGGGAGAGAGTGTGTGCATGTGTGTGTCTGTCCTGCATCTGTGGTGTGGGGGCTCTGTGTGTGTGTGAGTACATGTATGTGTGCACATGTGTGACAGAAAGCGTATGGGAGAGAGAATGTGCACATCTGTGTGTGTGTACTGCATGTGTGTGTGGGGGCCCTGTGTGTGTATGGCTGTGTATGTGTGTACACGTGTGTGTGCGTGTATACTGCATGTGTGGTGTGAGAGCTCTGTGTATGTACAGCTGTGTGTGTACATGTGTGTGCATGTGTGCGTGGTGGTGTGGGGGCTCTGTGTGTGTACATCTGTGTGCACCTGTGTGCGTGTGTTGTGTGGCATGCATGTGTGCTGCATGTGCTGTGTGTGGGTCCTGTGTGTGTGTTAGTGTGTGCATGTGTGGCATGCACCCAGAGGCAACAAAGTACGGGGCCAGAAGGTGAGGAATTTCTTCCTCCAGCCAAACTTGTCGATCAAAGACTGCCCGTCAATGCAGGAAACACAGGTTCAATCCCTGAGCCAGGAAGACCCCACGTGCCCTGGAGCACCCAAGCCCCTGCATCACAACTACTGAGCCTGTGCCCTAGCGCTCACAAGCCACGTGCCACAACTGCTGAGTCCGTGCACCCCAGAGCCCATGCTCTGCAATGAGAAGCCACCTCAAAGAGAAGGCCATACACTGCAATTAGAGAGCCGCCCCGCTCTCTGCAACTAGAGGAAAGCCCACACAGCAACAAAGACCCAGCACAGCCAAACAAATAAAAATTATTCTAAAAAAATTCATCGACCACCATAAAGTTGACAAGTGTAAGATCCTGCGGAGGAAGGAGAAGGAACTGACCGCTGGTGGAGGACACTGCTCGCCCCTGTGGGACCTTCCCAAGCCCTTCACGCTGCCATCACAGGACTGGCCAAGGGGGCACTCGGGGCACCACAGCTCAGGTGGGCTTGCGGTCAGCCCGAGAGGCAGGCTCCCCAGCTGCCCTTGAACAGACACGGGCTGTTCCCAACTTGATTTGGGCTCCAGGTAAGGGAGAGAGGGGTGAACCCAGATTCTGCGATGCTCCAACCAGCAGCTCCAGGGCCTCACCTGGAGCACCCGGGCAGGGCCCAGAACAGGCTCTGGAGCATTTACCACCGACGGGGCCAGGAAACTGGGACCCCGAAGGCCAGCCCCGACTGGTTCAGCAGCCTAACAGGGGATGCAGGAAAGATGTGCCAGGGGACAGGCTGGGAAACCACAGCTGATGAAGCAGGTCAAGGCTGGCCACCCCCGGAGCCGCCCAAGTCCAGTTCCTGCCAATGGCTGAGATCCTGGACCTGTCGCTTGACTCCCCCACGCCTTGCCTCACCCTCCCCTACAAAACAGGGATAAGAACAGTCCTGCCTTGTCCTGTGGGGAGTGCCTGGCAGAGTGAGGGGACGTGGAGCAGCTCTTGGGAAGTCTGCAGAATGAGGGTTGCAGGTACCGAAGGGGACTAAGAGCCTTGGCCTCTCTTGTCTCAACAGACGAAGCCCACAGCCCATGCCGAAACCGTCTAGAAATGCAGGATGGAGTGTAACAAGCACGGCTTAAATGCCCTGGGACCTCCAGCCTCTGAAGCCGAGAATGTGGGTCTTCATGGCTGTGAGGCAATGGGCGGAGGTTAGTAGGGGCTGTGACCGCAAAGCGGGCCCTGAGAAGGCTTCTGGGAAAAGCAGACATCTCTTTCACTTTTCACTTTCGTGCATTGGAGAAGGAAATGGCAACCCACTCCAGTGTTCTTGCCTGGAGAATCCCAGGGACGGGGGAGCCTGGTGGGCTGCCATCTATGGGGTCACACAGAGTCGGACACGACTGAAGCGACTTAGCAGCAGCAGCAGCCACCAGGGAGAGGATGCTTCCCCTGGACCCCTGACCCAGGCTTCCGCAGGCAGTAAACCTGCAGGCCCCCAAAATTCTAGGCCAGGAAAGGACTGGAAAGCAGTCCCTGGCTGTGTGCACCCACAGGCTGGGTGCGACATGCTCTCTGTGGGGTACCCCCAAATCAGGCTTCCCAGGATCCCCCGATAGAGCCTTGCAGAACATAAGTGTGCTTGCATGCTGTTGCCCAGTTGCGTCCGACTCTTTGCGGCCCCGTGGACTGTAGCCCCACCAGGCTCCTCTGTCCATGGGATTCTCCCGACAAAAATACTGGAGTGGGTTGCCATGCCCTCCTCCACGGGGTCTTCCCTACCCAAGGGACTGAACCCACATCTCCTGCATTGCAGGCAGATTCTTAACAGCTGAGCCACCTGGGGAGCCAGAATAAGAGCAGGCAACCTCAAATTACAACACCCCAAACACCTTGGAGAATTACTGCAGAGTCTGAAAAATCAGTATTTTTTTTTTTTTTTAAGATTTAAAAGATTTTCTTAATAGCAAAAGAGCAAAGGGTTACAGGTGGTTGGAGTTGAGTCCCAGACCAGCCACTCCTCACTCCGAGCCAGGAGGACCGAGGGTCAAGAGCCCAGCAAGGGGTGCAGCAGTCCACACTGGCCTCACTGTGGTTGCCCACCAGCCTTTGGCCCGCAGGGGCAGTGTGGGCTGCCTCGGGCCCCGCCCCACCCAGGATCCTGTCCCACTCACCCAGCCTTCCCAGGACTTTGACCACACGCTGGTAAGAGGTGCTGAGAAGCAAGGGAAAAGTTAGGAGCTCATAATTTCATCTTCTATTCTTTTTTGCTCTAAAAGACGTATTTCATCAAGTCTTTTATTTTAGCAACCTCTCTGTCCTCAGTTCTGGGCAGGCCCAGTGGGACTGTCAGTTACTGTGGGACCTTCAGCCAGTCACTTCACCTTGTGGGCCTCAGTCTTCCCAGCTATATAATGGGGACCTTATATCAGCACCTTCGGGGCACAGGTTTTAAATTCCCTGGCGGCTGAGTTCCTGTCTGCCCACCCCACCCTACACCGGGTCTGCTCCGTGCACACAGAGAAGGAGGAGCTCAGACTGGAGTCCACCGCCAGCCTCGCCCAGAGCCATACAGGTTGTAGGCAGACAACCTCCCCAGCCCCCATTCTGGGCAGGCGAGGCAGTAGCTGGAAAGGTTTGGGGGTGGGTGGGACCACCGTGTGTTGAATGCCTAGTGTGTGCCAAGCATGTTATACAAAAGACCTGAATCCTAAGAACACCCCTGCACAAAGGGAGTGTCCACTGTCATTTCACAGAAGCCAAGACCTGACCTGAGGTCAGCGCTCATGCTGGCTGTTTGCAGAGCACTGGACCCTCAGCCTCCCAGCTGCCCCCAGGACTTGCCCTGTCCACAGACGGCCAGGCCTCTGAATCACGGAGAAGGAACCCAGCCTGGACGCCCAGCAGCGGCCCGGCCGCCACTTCTCAAAGTTTCCTGTCTCAGCAGGTTTAGATGCCTTCTTTCAAAATACCAGAAGTAATTAGACCAGATGGACTAGCTGCGTGCCAACTTCACTCCCTCTCTCACTCCTTTAAAAAAAAAAATCAAGGCCGTTTTCAGTTAAATGAGAACAAAAAATGCATCCAAAACCCATAAATGAATACGGTATGTATACGGAATTTTTTTTTCTTCACACTTAGGATTTTGTAACAGCTGAGCTCTTCCTCTTCTGAGCTTGGTTCCCGCTCCCTTCCTCTAAGCTGCTCTGGGCCAAGGCTCAGTGCCCAGGGCCCAGTCTGCATCTGAGGAGACCAGAGATGACTTCTAGAAAGTCACAGTGCCCCGGGAGGGTGGCTGCACAAGCCTGTGGCTCCCAAGGAGACCTTCATCCCTCCCGTACTGGGCTGGATGGGGGATGTGGTGATATGAGCCCCCTCCAACCGTCCGTGAGACAGGTCCCTGCTTTCCTGGAGCCTCGACTATTCTGGTCAGGAAAAGAGACTTGAAAGAAATTGGTTGCCAGGGTAATGAAGACAGTGTGGTCCTGGAGCTAAGTGGACTGAAGGGGCAGGAGACAGCCCAGACACAGCTCCCCGCGTGTCAGGTGAGAAGGGCAACACAGAGCAGCCAGGAAGGACTAACTCCATATGGGTGCCGGGCCAGGCGGAAAATCCCCAGAGGGGATCCCTACCTCACGCCGTCAGTGCGATCATGGCCAGTGAAGCTAACACCTAAACAGAAAAGGCAAACTGTAAAGACCTCAGATGATGTGGAAACATATTCATGACTTCAAGGGAAGGTTTTCTTAACTAGGACACAGAAAGCACTAACCACAAAGAGAAACAGACCTGTGACTGTTTTAGGCTGCTTCCCAGGTGGCTCAGATGGTAAAGCGTCTGCCTGCAATGCAGGAGACTCAGGTTCAATCCCTGGGTCAGGAAGATCCCCTGGAGAAGGAAATGGCCACCCACTCCAGTACTCTTGCCTGGAAAATTCTATGGACAGAGGAGCCTGGTAGGTTACAGTCCATGGGGTTGCAAAGAGTCAGACACGACTGAGCGACTTCACTTTGCACCAAAATTAAGACCTTCTGGTCATGGCAGCCCATTGCTGTATCTCGCCTGGAGAACCCCATGGGCAGAGGAGCCTGGCAGGCCATGGTCCATGGGGTTGCAAAGAGTCAGACATGACTGAAGCAACTAAACGCACCCAGTCATCAGAAGGCGCCACTGGGAGAGGGAAGAGGCAGGTCGTAGGGGAGGAAATGCCACTTGAGACATTATACGTGATGACCGACTTGCCTGCCGAATAATCTCTATGGAAAAACACAAAAAGGGCAGGCAACCCAATTCCTTTCTTAAACAGGCAAAAGACCTGAGCCCACCACAAAAGAAGAAAGCTAAGTGGCCAAGATTCTCAGCCTCACGGGCCATCAAGGCAACGCAAATGAAGACCCCATAGTGATACCAACCCAGCCGCCAGATGGACACAGCTCACAAGCCGCACAAAGTGCTCGCAGCGGGGCGAGACAAGGGACTGCTGCCTCTTGGCCTCCACTGAAGAGCTGTGCAGGGGATCTCCTGACCACCCCATCCCCAGGTGTGTGTGGGAGGGGGAGGCATCCTCATTCAAGAGCGTATCTCTCTGTGCACTAAGATACATGTAGGATGTTCATAGTAATATCGTTTATAATGGGCCTATTTGTAGAATGGATAAATAAGTCATGAAATATTCATACGATGAAATCCTACACAGCAATGAAAAAAGACCCAAGCACAACTGCACACGATGACATGGAGGAATCTTAAAAACAGGATATTGAGTGAAAAAAGCAGGCACAACACAACACAGGAGCCCATCTTTACAACATTCAAAAACCAAGCGGAGCCGAGCTATCTCAGGGTTAGGGTGGCCAGACGATCTCCCCGTTAAATTTGAATTTCAGGCAAACAATATATAGGTTTTTTTAGTGTAAGTACATTTTGGTGGTTCAGATGGTAAAGAATCTGCCTACAGGAGACCTGGGCTCGTTTCCTGGGTCAGGAAGATCCCCTGGAGAAGGGCATGGCTACCCACTCCAGTATCCTTGCCCAGGAAATCCCACAGACAGAGAAGCCAGGTGGGCTACAGTCCACGGGTCTCAAAGAGTCAGACACGACTGAGCAAAAACACTTCCATTTTTGACATTTAAAATATTGCAGAGGGCATACTCAGATTAAAAGATTATTCTCTCTCTGCTTCTGACCATCCTGCAAAGTGGGGTTGCTAATGGTGCCCTCTCGTGGGGGGAAGAGCCAGGCTGGATCCATTCTTGGGCCCCCCTTCCCCTTCAGGGGGCCAGGCACCCAGTGGCCACTGTGGGCCTCCAAGTGTATGTCAGACAAGAAGTGGAACCGCTCAAGTCTGACCCACTGGTCTCCCAAGCAGAGCATCTCCAGGTGGTCATACTTAAAGGAAAGGCCAGTCATGATAACTGTGAGTTTTCTGTCTGCTTCCTCCTCCTGGCTGACTTCAATAAGTTCTCAATATCAAGGCCAGCCTGGTCCCACTCCTGACCTCTCAAGTCCAGCACCAAAAGGACCTCCCTGAGAGCTGGCTGGTGCATCCATCCACTTACAGGGAATCATCAGCCTCAGGTGGAGAAATGGTGGCCCTCTAGGAAGGGGAGAGGTTGGGAGGACACCAGGCCCAACCACAGTGTATCTCTGCTTGCATGCCCCTTGTAGCAGGCAGCTCACCACTCAGCAAAGCCACACTGCGTCTTCTCTGGGCTCCCACCTGTGGGATAGATTTCCCACACTGATGAGAACCTGCCTCTTGTCCCTGGTCTGCCTCCTCGGATGACACAGATGAGGTCTGCCCCTCAGCCCGGGGCAGCTCTGCCCACGCACCCCAGATGCCATCGATACCAGGCTACTCAGGGCTATAAGTTTATTTGATCCCTGATCCCTGCCTGCTGGAGTTATGATGCTGCTAAAGTTGCCTGTCTTCCACGTGGTACTCAATATGTTAAGGGCACAGGAAAAAGCAAAGGAAAACCCGGAACATCTGAATTTAATAATAATCACCGTCAGCTTTGCTGTCTGTCCCCTCCAAGCGGCCATATGCCCAGGTGGCTGGCACCGGGGGTGAGCTCATCCTGCCTCTCCCTCAACAGATGTGACGGGGGTGGGTGGCACACAGACCCCCTGCCCTCGAATCAGGCAGAGTCAGCAGCCAGGCCACAAGGTTCTTCAGCTGGGAATCCCCTCTGGGGGACTGTCAGTGCCCTTCCACCATGTGGCTTCACCCAGGGGCAGCACAGAGAGGGCACTATGGCCCCCTCGCTCAGAAGGGAGACAGAGGCTCAGAGAGATGCGACATGCTGAGGTCAGACGAGGAGTGAGAGTCGGGACAGTGGGGATGTCCCTGTGTGTCTGGGTCCAAGGTACAAGCATGACCAAGCCCCAGCTCAGCACACACGAGAACACGAGTGTCCCTTCCAGGCCTTGGATGTAACGTGCCAGGTCCGCAGGGGCTCAGGACACTGGCTATAGGCAGAAAGAGTGCCAGGAGCCCGGGGGGGCCACCACCCACCATGGCAGCTGCCAGCCCCCCCGACGGCCCAGCCTCTGGCATCCGCTCTCTCCCTGAGACCCTGGGAGCCACACTCCACCCCAGTGTGCCCACGGCCCTCTGTCTGGCCCTCGCCAGGGCTGTTCCCTCTGCCTGCCACACCCTTCCCGGGCCCCCAGAGCTGCCTGTATCTATGGCTCTCACGTGGGGAGCCTTCCCCAACCCCAGCTCCTAGAGCTCCTTGCGACTTTTGCTGACTCAAGGAGTTGGTGGTTGACACGCCTCCCACGCGCATGAAGAGCCCGTGACTGCAGGAGCTGCGTTTGCCTGGCTCATGGCACGCCCCCAGGACAAACACCAGATCGATGAATAAACTGATCACGAGAACGTCACTCTGATCCCCAGATCTCAGTGTCCGCACAGCCCAACAAGGCAGGTGTGAGGTGCATCCTAAGGCTGTTCAGAGAACACACACAAAGAGCACGTTGTTCCACACTTGGCACACAGTAGGTCTTCATAAAGGGGCCTCCAACGTGGAGCAGACCGAGAGTCAGGAGAACCACCCACCGAGGGCCTGGGCAAGCCGCATCCTCACCTGGGCCTCTACCTGCTCTTGCATTAAATGAGTGATTGCAAGCCTGGCCCTCCCCTGGGGGCTGCTGAAGTACTAGCAGGAACAGAGCTCCCTCTGTCCTGGTCTCCACCGCAGCAGTAATAAACACAACCAACCTTCAAGGGCTCACTCTGGGCATAACCTCCATCTGGACGGGCCCACACAGACCTCACAGCCTCCCTATAAGGGAGTTAGGATCATCTTCCTAGACAGAGGGACCAGAGAGGCTAAGGTACTTGCCCAGAGTCACACAGCAAAGAAGTGGTGATATGCCACAGTTTGAACAGCCCTTCCCTCACCACTCCACTGCCCAACCACCACTGTAGCTGAGATGCCGGCAGGCCTGGCGGCAGGGGCCTGCCTTCCCAGGCACACATGTCCCAGTTGGGTAAGGCGGCAGCGGGAAGTCAGGATCAACTCCACGATGCCGCAGAAGCAGATGCAAGCAACTGGTTCACGCAGAGAAACTCAGGGAAACTTCCCCAGCACAGGAGCCCTTATCTCTCCTGCTCCCAGCCCCAGACAGGGCCCAAGGGAACCTCGGGTTGCTGCATGGAATGCCAGCTCCTGGCCTGCATCTTGGAATGCAGATGAGATGCCCTTTAGCCCTCGGTCTGTGTCAAGGGCTGTGAACCAACAGCAGCCCAAGAAGAGTCGGAAGGGCCCAGCACGTAACAGTGGTTCCTTCCCATCTCCTCCGCCTATGGAAACACCAATTCAGTTCTGTTCAGTCGTTCAGTCGCGTCTGACTCTCTGTGACTCCATGGACTGCAGCACGCCAGGCCTCTCTGTCCATCACCAACTCCCAGAGTTTACTCAAACTCATGTCCATTGAGTCGGCAATGCCATCACGGAAACACCATGCCTCCTTCAAATACCCCCTCCCACAGGGAGCCCTCCTGGATCTCACCAAGCCCCGCGCGAGGTCCCTTCTCTGTTCTGCAGCCCCTCCCACTCCCACAGCCTGGGGCTGGGCCCCCCAAGGCGTGGAGTGGAGGTGTGCACCCAGCTAGGAGGAAGGGTAAGGGTCAAGGAAAGATGCTCACCCCTTTCAGGCTCCGGGAGACCTGCAACTAAAGGGTCCAAAACTGCTGGTTCTGGGGCCACAAAAGGCAAAGCAGAGACCAGGAGCAGCTGGAGCACGCTGCAGCTGGACCCCACCAAGGCCGACAGCAGCCTCATCCAGGCCTCAGCAGCTCTAGCACATGGCCTGGAGCTGGCAGAGGGGCCACAGGGCTGGCCTGGCAGCCTGGCCAGGAGCCTGGGGAGGTGGCTGTCAAAGGGGCTCTTCGGAGCCCAGCTGTGGGGCTGCATCGAGCTGCTCTGGGTGGGATGGGAAGGACCCTGAGTGATGCCTGCTGCCCCCTGGCCCTGCCATGCTCCGTCCCACACGCTGGGCTCTGGGCAGGGGGCAGGAGGGGAAGTGGGGTGGCTCCACACAGCAAAGAACAAGAATGGTGTCTCTGTTCATGGAAAGCTTGGTGCAGCCACTCGGCTCAGCTGAACCCTCCTGACAGCTTTACTATCACTCTCTGCGGGAGGTGCCCGTTATTCCCATTTTGCAGAGGCAACGGAGGCAAGGAGAGGTTAAGTGACTCGCCCAGGGTCACACAGCCCATAGGAAGTGAGGCCAAGAGTTGAGCCCAGGCAGTTTGGTCCCAAAGCCATGCTGTTAACTTCTAAGGAATACAAGTTAAAAAAAAAAAAAATGTTGTGTGTCTGTGTATGGGAGTGTGGGTGTGCAGGGGAGACAGGCTGTGGGAGACCACTGGGCAAAGAGATCCAGCCCAGAGTCCCTGGTCTGACACCTGACCCTCTGGAACTTTGACCCTCATCTCCCTGCCTCTGCACCTGCACCTCACGCTCCGGTCCTCCCATCACCTCCAGGCCTCCGCTTCCCCTGCTTCCTCCTCCGACAGCCACCTCCTTCTGCTTTTTATCCTAAACACACCTCCACTCCTGGTCTGAGCTCTCGTGGCCTGACTCGGCCACCTCCTCTCCCAGCCTTGGCCCTGAGGTCATCACACCTGAGTGCCACACCAGACCTTGTCTGGGATCCACGGGCTCCCAGGAGGGTTTATGGAGACCCTGTACATGACGAGGCCTGGGGAGGTGAGCACAGGCACCTCCAGGGGCTCAAGGACAGCCCGGCATCTCACCCCTGCCCCTTGAGGAAGCCTTGGCAGGGTGGGACCATGTCCTAAACCCGCCCACAGCATCAAGGCAGCAGGGGTTACCTGCCGCATCAGCGGGGCAGCCCAGGCTTCCTGGCTACTCTCAGCTGGCAGCCGCTCTCCCTGAAGTCTCTGCACCCGGACAGACCCTGTGTCCCCCAGATCGCCCATCAGCTCCCTAAGTGTGCTGCTCTGGCTGATGGCACAGACTCAGGCCCTATCACCCTCCACGCCTGGGAATGCCCTTCTCCTCCCATGTGGCTCTGGTCACCCCATCCCTTCCAGGGACCCTTCCATGATCAAGCCGCTCTTTCAAGCCCCTGAGGTCTCTCCTTCCTGTGTATCCTTCTCCCCCTGCCACTACTTGGCATCTTGTAGCCACTGCCAGCTGGGCCTCTAAGGGCCAGCCAGTCTGTCCACTTGTAGAACAGGGAAAATAAAGGAGTCTTTACAGGGGTCAAGTATTAGAGACAGTTCTTATGAAGACTTAAGCCCAGGGCCCAGCTGACTGTCATCACTCAGGGATGATTTGTTGTCATGATCATCATTATCGTAATCTTAACACCATCATCATCACCACCAGCATCTTCACCATCACCTTCACCAGCACCATCACCACCACCACCACCACCATCACCACCATCACCACCTCCACTATCACCATCACCATCATCACCATCACCACCACCACCACCATCACCATCACCATCACCTTCACCAGCACCACCACCACCATCACCACCACCACCACCATCACCATCACC
>SJXQ01004965.1:276147-296185 GCA_006408695.1 Aepyceros melampus | reverse complement strand
GGGTGGAGAACTCTGGATAGGCTGGTTTGCTTCTGAAAGGTGTGCTTAGAACTGAGTCCTTACTCTTCTCAGCAATGAGTTAACTCTGGAGGGCTAGTCCCGCCGGGGTCAGCCAGCCTCCAAGATGCCAAATCAGAATTGAGAATACTCAAAGGCAGGATTTATACAACCTGAACGGCAGCTGTCATCATTGTCTTTAGGGCTGGAAGGAGGATGAAATGCCATGCTCTACCAGGAAATCCAGTATTCTCGGGGCTTCCCTGGTGGCTCAGAGAGTAAAAACGTTGCTTGCAACATGGGAGAGCCAGGTTCAATCCCTGGGTCGGGAAGATTCCCTGGAGAAGGGAATGGCTACCCACTCTGTATTCGTGCCTAGAGATTTCCATAGACAGAGGAGCCTGGCGGGCTACAGTCCACGGGGTCGCAGAGAGTCAGGCATGACTGAGCGGCTCACACTTTCACTGCCGCTCTTTCACCAGGAAATCCAGGGATGGGAGCTGGGAGGACAGAGATGAGAAAACAGACCTAAGGAAGTTAGGTCACTTGCCTGGGGTCACAGCGTGGCACTGGAATCCAGACTGCCTGGCCACACCTGGGTGTTCAGACCCCCACTGTGGGATAGACGGTCCTGGGAGTGTGGCCCCTCTGCCAAGCTGCAGGCTAGCCTGCTTGGGCCCTGTGTGGGAAGCTCTGGATTTATAACCCAACACGAGTGCCCATATTTAAAAGGCAAATGCAATTTTTCTTCTGTTTCCTCCTAATAGCCAAAATGTTTAACTTTCAAACATTTGTTTTTCCTGGGAAATGTTTTAAAACCAGGAACATTCAGTCCTCATCTTCTATTTAAATGCTCGTTTCAATCGCTACGGCAGACCACATATGACTTGAGGCTGAAAAGGACCGTTGAAAGGTTTCTGTGTTCTTTCTCCCCAAAATTAGGCCTCCTGTAGGCAGAAGATTTTGTGGAAACTTCCCCAGAAGTCATGGCTTGCCAGAACACACACCCGCCCACCAAACACTTCCGAAAGGCCCTTTGAGACCTTCCCCCCGGGGCCAAGCTGGTGACCCTGTGTGTAGCACGCACGCAGAACTCAAGGCTATGGCGCCTCCTCCAGGCCAGGCCCCATCGGTGCCATGACCTCATCTTCCCGCAGCACTACACACCACGCACCTCTGAGCTCCTAAGGCTTCCTGACACTTGCTCACGCTGTTCCACCCACCTAGGACTCCCTTCCTGCCTTCTTCCTGAGCCAACTCCAATTTAACTCACCGGTCACAGGGGACCCAAGTGCCACTTCCTCCAGGCTGCCTTCCAGGGTCACCCGCTTTCACTCAGCCCTGCCCAGCCTGCGCTCTCGCTGTCAGCTGCTTTGTCCACTTCCCCCGTCGGCTGGAGGTCCTGACACTGGAACCCACCTGCTTTCTCTCTGCACCTAGCACAGGGCTGGCTACACGGGGAGGTGCTCATACACGTTCCCTGAATCCCATGCAGGGTGAGGGGTGGATGGTGACGCCACTGAGTCACCAAAGGTCCCCCAGGCAACCCACCACGGAATGTTCTGGAAGGGCCATCGCTAAGATGTTGACCAGCACATTGCACAGCAGACCCCAAATGTCGTGCCTTTCACTCCCTCAACAGACATCAGTAGGGCACGAGGCCCAGTTGCAGGGCTGGTACCCAGAGGCTCCGGGAAGAGCCTGGGCTGGAGGCTGGGAGGCCTGGGCTTAGCCTCACCTCTGATACCACCTCCCCAGACCCAGGTGAGGCCTCCTCTTCTCAGGCCTCAGTTTCCCCATTGGTCCCACAAGGAGGGAAGACGGAGGTTCTGATCTCTTTTCAGCTTCCTAAGACCTTCCAGGTGATGCTGAGATGGGGGTCCCCAAGGCAGGTGCTGACAGTGTCAAACAGAAGGGCTCACACAGGGCGGGTGTTCTGAACACCCACGTCGTCTGCTTGTTGCTGACATCCTGTGAAGTCAATGGTAAAGGAATGAAAGGGTGTGACTCTCCCACAAGAAGCAGGACAAGCTATGGCCAGAGCCCCGGTGACTTGGGGACCTGGGCTCAGGTGCAGAGTCTGACCTAGAACATCCGGGAGCAGGCATCCCCAGAAGCCCCCATCAGACCGTCACTGTGCCCTTCACCCCCTAATCTCTGCAGAAAAGAGGGCCTTTACTCTCAAGGGAAAACAATGGCTCCACAGCCCCACTCAGAGACCACTAGCCTGAGGGGGGATGGGCAGTGAGGCCAGGGCCTGAACAGCAGGAAGATGAAGGGAAAGAACGAATATGGTGACCGTGGAGGCCCCAGGCGCCTTCCCCGATGTGCTCTCAAACTCGAAGCCAGCTTGCAAACCAGGGAACTCATCTCTGGGGAGAAAGACACATCCAGAAGGAAAACTTACAGATAGCAACATCAGGCGCTCCCCAAAGAGATGGCCAGGGCTACCGTGGTACATTCCCCTCCACATATACACACACGCATACACACAGCTTGTGAACAGCTCTGGGACTTCCCTGCTGGTCCCGTGGCTAAGACTCCATGCTCCCAATGCAGGGGTCTGGGTTCGATCCCTGGTCAGGGCACTAAGATCCCACATGCTGCAACTAAAGATCCCACATGCCGATCGAAGACCAAAGATCCTGCGATTGAGACCCGGCTCAGCCAAATAAACAAATACTTTCTAGAAAACAGCTTTCAAGTCCTGGTTCTTAAACACAACACATAGGGTCATCAGACCTCACAGAAAAGCCTCCAAGCTGAAAATGGGCAGAGGCATAAATAAGAAGAAAGGAAATTGGAGAAAACGGGGTTGATGCAGGGGAAAAAAAAAAAATATATATATATAGTTATCACCATTGGTGAGATGATAGAAGACATTGCATCCATGAAATTGTAGCAGGGAGCTCTTAACAAAAGAAATTAAAATGTGGCAGAATGTTTTAGTTTTGGTTAAAGAGTTGAAGAGGTAGTTGAGGAAATCTCCCTGAGATTGAAACAAAATAACAATAAAGGGAGACAAAAATCAGAGAATCAAAACCAGGGATTCCACATGTGAATACTACGAAAAGAAGTCAGGAAGAAAAAAAGAGGGGTGGGAAATTTTGGAAAAATAATCCACAGGATTAAAGACAATATTTGTTTCATTTAAAGGGTTACCACAATACTGAATAAAAACCACTCACTTTTGAGACACACTGTCCAGAAACAAAACAGGTCATATACAAAGGATGAGATACTCAAGAGTGACAAAGGAAACTTGAAGAAAATGGAACAACGCCTTCCACATTCTGAGGGAAAATGATCTGCTACCTACAATTCTACACCCAAACTACCAATTACGATGAAGGACAAAATACTTTTCCTGACATACCATTTGGCCAGACATGTATCTCCAGCGCATTCTTTCTCAGAAAGCTACTGAAGCATGTGCTCCACCAGAATGAGGGAGTAAACTAAGAAAAATGAAGTCATGGGACCTCAGGACCAGGGGCTCCAAGACAGAAGGAAGGCAAATGGAAATGGCAAAGGGCGATCCCAGGATGGTGAGGGTGCAGAGGCCTGGGCAGCTAATCCAAACTGAGGCAGGGGTCAGATGCTCAGGAAGTACAAGAAAAATGAGCCAACAGATGGTCCAGCCCAGCTCACCACACTGCTGGGAGGCATTTAAAACCCTGCAGGAGACAGGGATGAACCACGATGGGCACACGGGGAAAAAGCAAACCAACCAACCAATTAATTACTTTACAAAAAACAATAGGTTACACAGTGAGTATTTACCCCAAAACTGTGATTGGATTGTAGAAAAAGGATCAGAGATGTGTATATATGATAGAGAGACTAAGTCTCTAAGTGTTAACTGTAAGACATTAAAAAGGAATCTCTAAAATTTTGAAAAATAAAACACAGCAATATGAGGTTGTTACTTAGAGACATCGTGGTAATAAAGCAGCAGCTACCCGATATGCATCCGGAATGGAAATCACTAGGGAGAAGACTGTTGGCTTTACCATAAGCCTTGTAGCTATTATGACTAGCTGCACACACGCATTACCTTAACAGGTGGCACAGTGGTGAAGAATCCACCTCCAAGGCAGGAGACGCAGGAGACACTGGTTCGACCCTGGGTTGGGAAGATCCCCTGGAGAAAGAAATGGCAACCCACTCCAGTATTCTTGGCTGGAGAATCCCATGGACAGAGGAGTCTGGAGGGCTACAGTCCAGGGGGTTGCAAAGAGTCTAACAAAACTGAGCAACAATGGGGTAATAAATAAAACTGTAATGAAATTAAATGAAGGCATCGGAGGCCAAGCACTCCTCACCTGCCTCCTACTTCTGCCCAGGGCAGCCTGACCTCTCACTTGTTCTACCTGCTACTGAAAATCTAGAACCAAATCAAACGAGGTCACAGTTGAGACTGGTAGAAAGACAGAACAGGCAGAAAAGCTGAACTGGCTGACTCCTCTGCGATTCTGAGGGTCTAAGTGCTGGGAGGTCTGGCAACCAGGTTCAGAGGCAGGTGATCCGGCAAAGCAGCTCCTCACCTGGCAGGTCCGACAGCCGCAAATGACATCGCAGGTGTCACCTGCTCAGAATATGAGACAGGCTCCCCCGTGCCCTACGGCTAACCCTCACAACAGCCCCACAAAACGGGCAGTAGATTGGCAGATGAAGGAACCGGGCACAGTTACGTTAAAGTGCAAAATGGGTAAGCAGAGAAGTGGGAGCCTGAACCCTGATCCATCTGTAGCTGAAGCCACGATTTCTCCATATCTATCGCAATCACCCAGACATATTATATACACCAAAGATTTTGCATTAAACATTTCTCTAGAAAAAGGAAAAATGGTGCCATACACTTGAGTCCTTATGAAACCTCCTACTGAGGAGTTCTCAATGACTTTATTTTAAACAACATAATATTTTCAAGATATCTTGTGGCTTTGTAAACAAACCTTTAAAGACCATTTTGAAAAGCAATACAGATTTTAGAACAAATTAAACGAATTTGTATCAGCAAAGGTGCAGGATACAAAAACAATGGGGAAGACAGTTGCATTTTTAAACACTAACAATAAACAATCTGAAAAGGATATTAAGAAAACAACCCATTTGCAATAGCATCATAAAGGATAAAATATATAAAAATAAATTTAACCAAGCAGGTAGAAGATCTGTATGTAAAAACCCCAAAATGTCTGCTAAGAGACTAAAGAAGACACAAATAAGTGGAAAGATATCCTGTGCCCATGAATTGGAAGACTTCATATTATTAATATGTCAATACTACCCAAAATGATCTACAGATTTGATGGCATTACTACCAAAATTTCAATGATGTTTCTTTCGGAAACAGCAAATCCATCCTAAAATTCACATGGAATCTCAAGGGTCCCTAAATAGCCAAAGTAATCTCGAAAAGGAAAAACTAAGTTGAAATTCTCTTACTTCCTGACTTCAGAACTGACTACAAAGCTACAGTAATTAAAACAGTATGATACTGGCATAAATGCAAACACACAGATCAATGCAATAGAATAGAGTCCAGAGATAAATATATATGGTCAAGTTATTTTTTACAAAGAACCTAAGACCATTCAATGGGGAAAGGACAGTCTTCAACAAATGGTCCTGGGAAAACTGGACACCCACATGTCAATGAATGAAGCTAGCCACTTAATCCATGCGTCCTAAGTCACTTTAGTCACGTCTAAATTTTTGTGACCCCCTGGACTGTAGCTCACCAGGCTCCTCTGTCCATGGGATTCTCCAAGCAAGAACACTAGAAAGGGTTGCCAGGCCCTCCTCCAGGGGATCTTCCCAACCCAGGGATTGAACCCACATCTCTTATGTCTCCTGCATGCAAAAGTAACTCAAAATGGAACAAAGATCTAAAAATAAGAGCTAAAGCTATAATACCATAGGAGAAAAGCTTCATGACACTGGATTTGGCAATGATTTCTTAGATATGACACCAAAGGCACAAGCAACAATGAAAAAATATATCAAAATTTAAAACATCTACACATCAAAGATACCACCAGCAGAGTGAAAGGCAACCCAAAGAATGGGGAAAATACATTTGCAAATCACATTATTATGGAAAAGCAAATATAACTATGAGATAATAACTCACATACATCAGAAAGGTTACTATCAGAGAAACAAAACAACAAGGGCTGGTGAAGACATGGAGAAATGACAGCCCTTGGGCACTGTTGGTGGAAGAATAAAATGAAATAGCCACTATGGTACAGAAATTTCTCAAAAAATTTAAAACAGAACAAGCATACTATCCAGCAACTCCATTTCTGAGAATATAACCTAAGGAATTGGAAACAGAGGTACAAACAGGAATTTGTACACTCATATTCACAAAGGCCAAAAGGTGGGACCAACTCAAGTGTCCATCAGCAGAGAAATGGATAAATACAATGTGCCCTATCCATACAATGGATTATAGTTCAACCTTTAAAGGGGAGGAAATTCTGACTCCATGCTTCAGTGTGGGTGAACCTTAAGGACATTACGCCCAGTGAAATAAGCCAGTCACAAAAGAACACCACCTGCGTGACTCTACGTGCAGCAGGTGTTTATAGCTAAATTCACAGAGACAAAAGAACGGGGGCACCAGGGGCTGGAGGAGTCAGTGTTCCGTGCACACAGGGCTTCAGCTTGGGAAGATGAAGAGTTCACGAGACAGATGGCAGAGAGGGCTCCAAGACAGTGAGAATGAGGCAGATGGCAGTCAGGGCCCCGTGAAAGTGTGAGGAGACAGACGGCAGTGAGGGCCTCATGACAGTGTGAGGAGACAGACGGTACTGAGGGCTCCATGACAGTGTGAGGAGACAGACGGCAGTGAGGGCTCCATGACAGTATGAAGGAGACAGACAGTAGTCAGGGCTCCATGACAGTGTGAGGGAGACACATGGCAGTGAGGGCCCCATGACAGTGTGAAGGAGACAGACAGTAGTCAGGGCTCCATGACAGTGTGAGGGAGACACATGGCAGTGAGAGCTCCATGACAGTGTGAGGAGACAGACGGCAGTGAGGGCCCCTTGACAGTGTGAGGAGACACACGGTACTGAGGGCCCCATGACAGTGTGAGGAGACAGACGGTACTAAGGGCTCCATGACAGTGTGAGGAGATAGACGCAGTGAGGGCCCCATGACAGTGTGAGGAGACAGACGGTAGTGAGGGCCCCATGACAGTGTGAGGAGACAGACGGTACTGAGGGCTCCATGACAGTGTGAGGAGACAGACGGCAGTGAGGGCCCCATGACAGTGTGAGGAGACACACGGTAGTGAGGGCTCCACGACAGTGTGAGAAGACAGACGGCAGTGAGGGCTCCATGACAGTATGAAGGAGACAGACAGTAGTCAGGGCTCCATGACAGTGTGAGGGAGACACATGGCAGTGAGGGCCCCATGACAGTGTGAAGGAGACAGACAGTAGTCAGGGCTCCATGACAGTGTGAGGGAGACACATGGCAGTGAGAGCTCCATGACAGTGTGAGGAGACAGACGGCAGTGAGGGCCCCTTGACAGTGTGAGGAGACACACGGTACTGAGGGCCCCATGACAGTGTGAGGAGACAGACGGTACTAAGGGCTCCATGACAGTGTGAGGAGATAGACGGCAGTGAGGGCTCCATGACAGTGTGAGGAGATAGACAGTACTGAGGGCCCCATGACAGCGTGAGGAGACAGACGGCAGTGAGGGCCCCATGACAGTGTGAGGAGACAGACGGTAGTGAGGGCCCCATGACAGTGTGAGGAGACAGACGGTACTGAGGGCTCCATGACAGTGTGAGGAGATAGACGGCAGTGAGGGCTCCATGACAGTGTGAGGAGATAGACAGTACTGAGGGCCCCATGACAGCGTGAGGAGACAGACGGCAGTGAGGGCCCCATGACAGTGTGAGGAGACAGACGGTAGTGAGGGCCCCATGACAGTGTGAGGAGACAGACGGTACTGAGGGCTCCATGACAGTGTGAGGAGATAGACGGCAGTGAGGGCCCCATGACAGTGTGAGGAGACAGACGGTACTGAGGGCCCCATGACAGTGTGAGGAGACAGACGGCAGTGAGGGCTCCATGACAGTGTGAGGAGACAGACGGTAGTGAGGGCCCATGACAGTGTGAGGGAGACACACGGTAGTGAGGTCCCCATGACGTGTGAGGAGACAGACGGTACTGAGGGCCCCATGACAGTGTGAGGAGACAGACGGTAGTGGGGTCCCCATGACAGTGTGAGGAAACACACGGTAGTGGGGGCTCCATGACAGTGTGAGGAGACACACGGTAGTGGGGACTCCATGACAGTGTGAGGAGACACACGGTAGTGAGGGCCCCATGACAGTGTGAGGGAGACACATGGTAGTGAGGGTCTCATGACAGTGTGAGGAGACAGACGCCAGTAACGCCTCCACGACAGAATGAAGGAGATAGATGGTCATGAGGGGTCCATTCACAGTGTGATTGAACTACAAGCCACTGAACTGTAAGGAAGGTTACAGTGGCAAATGTTTGTACATTTAATCACAAAAAAATTTATATCGTCTTAGAAGAGAACTGAGCACCCTGAATCCTAGGTAGAACCTTAGGTTCTTGGAACTCTGAGAGTCCTCGAATCTTAGAACCCTGGTGGCCATTCATTCTGACCTCGGAAGCGAACAATCCGAGATCTTGGAAGTCATCAGCGTTCAAGGCGGACAGGGACTGAGTGGCCATCTAACGACTGGGCCCCCTTACCCACCCCACCGTATCAAAAAGCCCTAATGAGGAGTTCCAGGCTAGGAAGTCTATACTTGCTTCCACCCTTCCAAAAAACCCCCAGCATGGATTTCACCTGGGATCTGACCACCCTGCATGAAAGGCAAGGATACAGGGCAGAGACCTGACCCTCATGTTACTGAACAAACATCTTCCATAAGGTTCTTCTGGTGCCTTCTGACACCTACAGACCAACCATTAAAAGGGGGAAAATTGATCCAAACAATCTTCTTTGCAGTAAACTGAAGTAAGTATTTGAAAATGGTGAAGACAAAAGATTCCTATTTTTAAAATACTTCTTAGTGAAACCAAGTGTTTTAAAGCTAAACAAACATTTTGAAGATTAAGACACAGGAGAGTAAAACCCTCTCACCACCTTTGTGTATGCTTTCTTTCATTCCATAGTCACTCTCCTTGGTCCTATAAGTGCTGGACCCCCTGTGCTGGGAGCTGGGGACAGAGAGGTTCCCCCGTCCCCAGCCCCTTCTCCTGTAATATAGTGTGGGAAAGACACATGCAAGCAATTTGGGATCTGTAGTGGGGGTGGTGGTCTTCCCAGGTGGCGTTCATGGTAAAGAACCCGCCTGCCAGTGTAGGAGATGTCAAAGACCCAGGTTCAATCCTTGGGTCAGGAAGATCCCCTGGAGAAGGAAATGGCAACCCACTCCAGTGTTCTTGCCTGGAGAATCCCGTGGACAGAGGAGCCTGGGGGGCTACACCCACAGGGTCGCAATGAATCAGACTCGACTGATCTTACACGCATGCATACAATGGGGCTGGTACCAAGTCCTAAGGAACCATACACAGCAGTGGGTTTTCCTTCCCCCCATCAGAAGAGAGGGGGCAGCTTCGTAAAGGCGGATGAGAGCGGGCATCAGAGAAACAGCAGCTCTCCAGGCAGACGAAGCTGGGAGGGGTCTCCGGGAAGACTACGCCCCACAAGCAAAGGCATGGAGGTGGGAAAACCCACTGGCCAGGTATTCAGCAACTGCTTAAAAACCTAGGGCAGGTGACAATGCAAGAGGGGGCAGGCCTGGGAAGGGACAGATGGGGTCAGAGCAGGAGGGGATGCCACTACCCAGGAAGGCCTGGACACAGCAGGGAGCCAACAAAGAGTGTTAAGGGGAGAGGGTTCCAGTTGGATCGATGAACAAAAATCCTCTTTCAAACACCAGTATGACAAATGCTAATCTGGAAAGCGACTATTTGGAGCGGCTGGGACGCCACCAGAGAAAGCCCCACTTTGTCAGCTCCATGCTTCCCCTTCAGTGTCACGGCTGTCAAGCCAGCCCCGAATTAGCTCCAAACGGCCTTCCCCGAACGCTCAGATCTTCATTTGTATCGTGCACACTTGGAAAGGTGTGAAATCCCTTCTTAAGAGAAATCAAAAAAACAAACCTATACACTTTTTAAAAACTGATTTTCTTAAAAGCAAATTTTATAGACTAAATCCTAGGTTTTAAATATCTGATTTTTTTTTTTTTTAAAGGAAGGCAGGGAACTTCCCTGGTGGTCCAGCGACTGAGACTCCGTGCTCCCAGTGCAGGGGGTGTGGCTTCCATTCCTGGTCAGGAAACTGGATCCCATATTTCACAGTTAAGACCTGAAACAGCCAGCTAAATAAATAAATAAAAATATTTTAAAAAGGAAGGCATCCTTGCCTGATATTAGCAATAGTAATTAAAACTGCCATAGGGGAGTTTGGGGAGACTCGATACAGATATATGCACGGTTGAGTCCCTTTGCTGTTCACCAGAAACTATCACAGCCTTGTCTGTTAATGGGGAAAAAAATGTGAATGAGCACTGTATGGGTAAGAGATTAAATCTGGTCCATCATTTAAAACAAAATGAAACAAAAACAAAGCTCCCATCAACCGGGTATCTGCTTGTTGCCAGGCATTTTAGATGCCTTCACAAAACAGCCACAACAAAAACCGTAGCAGCATTTATTATTATGCGAATAGCTCTCAGGTCAGGCCCTGTGCTGAGACCACATCAGTCCCTGCCTCACAGAACTCTCCCAATATCAGTCCCATTTTACAGACGAGAAAACTGAGGCTCAGGGAGAAGACATAATAGGCTGAAAGCCAGGTGGCTTGGAAGAATGGAGCCACAATCCAAACTCAAGGGGGTCTCTCCAGAGCCACATGTTTAAAGCAGGATCCCACCTGCAGTGTCTTATTCAACCCTCACAACAGCCTACAAAGAAATGTGTGTTAGCCTCACACTGCAGATGAAAACATTGAGGCCCGAGAGTAATCACTTTCTCAATGCTTCCCAGCAGGCATGTGGCCAGGCAGGATGCTGGAGGCAGTCCTGCCCGCTCCAAAGCCTGCATGCTCTCCACTGGCTCTTCTCTCACTTCTGGATTTATAAATCATTTAGTTTATAAATAATAAGGAACAATATTGAGAGCCGACTGGGAGGCTGTTGCTGTCCGTGGTGCTGAAGATTCAACATGACTGGACAAACAGCACAATCCCTGCCTTTGAGGCGTGAATCTTCCTAGGAATCAGCAATAAACAAACAAAGAATTAAGCACTGGGTCAGGTGGGGATAACAGATATGGAAAAAATAAAGCCAGGTGAGAGGGACAGAGCACATTGGGATGGGGGCATAGATCATGTAGGGCCATCAAGAAGGGCTCTCTGGGAAGGTGACCCCTGACAGCCAGGACCTGGGTGACCCCCAGGAAACTACAGTCCTACACCAGGTCTCAGTCTTCTCATCTGTAAAGTGGGGATGACATTACTCAGGACCCAGGCTGTTTGTTTCAAAGGAAAAGTGAGCAAACATGAATGCACCTTTTAAACTGTAAAGTGCTGTCCAGAAAAAAAAAAAAAAAATCACTGTTCAGCTCTCATACAACCCGTATACAAGGCCTTGTAGCAAAATGTGGCTCTCACATATGAAACATAGTGTTGAACCTTCTTGTGTCCCATCAGCAACTTAAATATGACTTTGTGAATTGGTTCTGATGCTATAAAGTGTTACTTCTGGCCACAAATACTAAAACAGACTTGGAAAGGAGGAATCTGCTGATAGAAAGGGCATGGATTTTTTGAATATACAAGGTCACCTTGAAAGTGAAAGTGGTAGTCAGTCAGTCCGACTCTTTGTGACCCCATGGACTGTAGCCTCCCAGGCTCCTCTGTCCATGGAATTTTCCAGGCAAGAATACTGGAGTGGGTAGCCATTCCCTTCTCTAGGGGATCTTCCTGACCCAGGGATCAAACCTGGGTCTCTTGCACTGCAGGCAGATTCTTTACTGTTTGAGCCACCAGGTATTAAAAAAGGAATTTAAAATTTTTTAAAGAGCCTAGGCCTTGGGTTAGAATCTCAATTCCACTTTTATTCCCTATACAATCTCGGGCTAGCTCTCCGCCTATCTGAGCTCAGTTCTTTCATCCACAGAGACAGTAACAGCAGACTCCTCAAGGGTTTGTCTTGTCCCTACAGTAGCCATTAACCCCCTGTGGTTATTTAATTAAATTAATTGCAATGAAATGAAACACAAGAGTCAGTTTCTCAGTCACACTAGCCACCATTCAAGTGTTCAATATCCCCAAGAGACAGGTGGCTGCAGTACTGGACAGCTCAGGGCCTGGCTACTCATCAGCTGGGAGCTGGCTAGAAATGCAGCATCTCTAACTGATACCTACAGGGCATTTCATCCAAAACCAGCAGAGGTGACTTTTTTCTCAGGTGCACATGGAACTTTCTCCAGAATAGATCACATTTTGGGTCACAAATCAAGCCTTGGTAAATTTTTAAAAATTGAAATTATTTCAAGCATCTCTTCCAACCACAATGCTAAAGACTAGATATCAGCTATAGGCAAAAAAAAAAAAAAAAAACACAAACATATGGAGGCTAGAAATGCAGGATCTCCAGCCCATCTCAGAACCACCAGACTGAGACCCGAATCTCAACCAGGTTTCCCACCACCTCTCCAGGGAATTCTCATGCACCTGGCGTCTGAGCAGGGCCGCCTGGGAGAGACCAGGGTGGGGGTCGGGGGACACTCCACGAGAAGAGGCAAGCTCTGTAAGCCATGGCAAGGATAACAGGACAGGGCAGTTTCCACACCCTCTTTAGTGGTGGTCACAACCTCCAAGCCAAACTAGTCACCAAACCTCTGACAAAGGCTGGGCTGAGTCCAGGTGCAGGGAGCAGGCAGAGGAAGGTGGTATAGAAAGAAAAATGGAATCTCTCAGACATTTCATAAGTGTGTGCACAGGGAGACGGAATATTTCAATTCTGTGCTGGGCAGGATTTTCTGGCTTGTTGACTATTCCTGTTTTGGAATAAAGTCCAACATGAAAATGACATTTTAAAAAACCCACAGACTGATTTCATATCCAAACACATCTCTCCATGTTTGCAGGGGGATAAAAGCATACTAGCAAGAGAATCTTGCTTCCCCCAACTCTCGAATGGCCAACCAGCTATTTCTCTTCCAACCAACGATTTCCTCCAATGGTTCTACAGCCCACAACCAGCGCTGATAGCAAAAATGCAGTTCAGGGCAAAGAAGAAGATTCACAATGGAAAACCCAACAAAGCCTCGGAAAACACGTTGTTTTTAACCCTTCGTCTCTCATCGGCACAATCACCAGTCTGGGAGGAAGGCCTCACCATCCTCCTCTAGATGGACAAGGACCCTCAGATGCAGGGCGGGTGAGCCACCAGCTCTCCATCTCACACACCTGGGAGGCGGTTGAGTGTCTCCCCTGGTCAAAGGCTACCGCTTCACCCAGTCCTGCCTCCTGACATCATGGCATTTTCTTGTTTATGTTCCTGTTGCATGGGAGTCTTGGCTGTTTTGCTACCCACCATATCCTGGGCATCTAGACTAGGGGAGGTCCTCAGTAAATGTACGCTGAATGAATGAAGGAGTGCAACCTAAGGGCAAGTAAGAGCTCCAGCCTTGGGCTCTGGGACAGCCTGCCCCTTTGAGCTGGAAGGCCTGCACCCCACCCTCCACTTGTCCAAACACTGCCCAGATGCCAAGGCCTCCCTCCTACATGAAGCAACCCCACCTGCCCTACTTGGTTCCCATCCAGCCTCTATGGCCCCCGCTGGCCCTCAGGCCCTCCAAGCACACCCCAGGCCCCATGCCTCCTTGCCAGTCCTCGACAGTTCCACCAACTCTCCAACTCAGAGCGGCTGCCCCCGCTAAGAATGTCCTCCCTGACGTGGACATGGCTGTCTCCCTCCATTCTGGCCTCTGCTCCGGTGCCACTTCATCAGAAGGTGATGTCACACCCTGTCCCCTTATCCCTGATCCTCCCAGCATGTTGTAGCTCTGTTTGCCCACGGCCTGTCTTCTGTGTGTTCACTGCTGCATCTTCAGTGCCCAGATCGTACCCTGCACATAAAAAAGGGCTCAGCAAACGTCCATTGAGTAAAGAATCAGGTGCAAGTGGGAAAACACACAGTAATGATGGTGACTGCTGTGAGGCGGTATTAAAAAAAAGTAAGACGGCAAACTCCAGACAACAAAGATACATGAGACAGTGGTAGGATGGGTGTGGTGGGCACAGTCCAGGGACCTTCAGGGGAGAGTGGGAGTGTTGATTAATTTTAGACTAAGTTGGATATGCATATTAAAACATTACGAGTACCCACTAAACAAGTCGAAAAAGAATGGAGAATTTCCAAACCAGTAGAGGGGAAAAAAAGAAGCTTCAATCAATCCAAACAATAAGCAGAGGAGGGAGACAGGAAGCAGAAAATGAATGACAGAAGTGTTTCATGTCCTAGGAAAGACTAAATAAAGATTCGTTATTTTTTCTATTCACATTATTCAAAACAAAAATCTTTACCAAGGTCCCCCTACACAGAAATGACCAGATCATAGGTCTGATCCTCAAGAGTCACAGCTGAAACGGACATTGGACATTGCTACTGGGGATGGACCAATCAGAGGGCCTGACACACCTCCTCCACCCAATAATCACAGCCATTTGCAAATGCATCTGCCTTTTTTCACCTTGGCCCCCAGGAAGCTCAGGCTCCAGCACAGAGAGCCCATGTGAGCCCCAGGTGTTGATATTCTAAGCCCGCCCTCTGAACTGCTCTGATTCCTTTTTCTTAATTCTGGCTCTTAATTTATCACCAACACTCTACCATTTTACCATTCTTACTGTCTTTTATAAACCATCTCAAATCTTTTCACACAAGATGAGATATAAATAAGCAAGCAAAAACCCAAACAAACCACGAAACACAAAAAATGAAACTAAGGAAAAACTTTCAGAGAGCCCATACCTTTCAGAGAAATGCATCTGTACCTTATTTAAACATTTTTTTTAATGTAATATAAGGCAAAAATTTTTAGGATGACAGTCTTAAAAAAAACCCACCACAAAACGTGTTTGAAATACACACACATACACACACACACACACACACACACACACACACCCTGCAGTGGGTCTCATTTCATTTCCAAAGCCATTCTGTTGTAAATAGATAATTAGCACTTAAGCACACCTTTCAAGGGGTTTATACATTAACATGAAAATACTATAATTACGGTTGGCCAAAACGCTTGACTACCACTTAGAATTCTAGATTTTTCATCTTTATTAGAAGTTAATTTTCTCTCTTTTAGCCCCTGAAACACAGCTTGGCTTTGTGAGAAATTTTTTTTTTAGTGAAGAATAGAGAAAGTTAATTTTTTGAATGAATACCAAACCTCTGCTCTCCTCACCCTCCGATTTTTGATGTGAGCATCGGTCTCCCTCTTTCTGGGCAACCACTTGTTTATCAGTCAAGCTGGCTACTGTGCCTACACACGACCAAAATCCCTTGACACCAACCCACTCCCAAGCGGAGACAGCCAGAGATGATGTGAGGCCCAGAGTCAAAAAAATTTTTTTTGTTTGTTTTAAACATTCAATCTCTAGTCTTTGTAGGAATAGCAGCCTCCTGTGTCTGGAGGATGTCTGGGTCAGGCCTTTTTATCCAAACTAACAAGCAAATGAGCCAGACTCTGCTTTAAGTCTACTGTGTACGTCCACTGATGACTACTATGAGCTCTCTAAAAGCTGGAGTCGTGTGCACGTGTGCACTTGGTCGCTCAGTGAGGTCTGACTCGTGTAACCCCGAGGGCTGTAGCCCAGCAGGCTCCTCAGTCCATGAGATTTTACAGGCAAGAATACTGCAGTGGGTTGCCATTTCCTCCCCCTGGGTCCCAACCCAGGGTTCGAACCCCAATCTCCCACATCGCAGGTGGATTCGTTAACCATCTGAGCCACCAGGGAAGCCTGCTTGGTGACAAAGACTTGCTCACCTTGTGCCAGGCCTGCCAGGTTCCGTGGACACCTGTTAACCAGCCTCCCCGGCCCTCCAGCCCGTCTCTCCCAGCAGCCTCTCCTGCTGACCGCATCTCCACGCTGTAGCCAGACCCCCGCCCTGCTCTCTGACCCTTGGGCCCCCTCCAGGTCCACTCCCAGGTCCCCTTGCCTCTCCTGGGGCCCCAGCATCCTCCTCCGCCTGCTGTGACCATGCACCACCCCGCAGCCAAAGGAGTCTTTCAAAACACCGAGTCACACCATCCAGTTCAGTCAGTCGCTCAGTTGTGTCAACTCTTTGCGACTCCGTGGACTTCAGCATGCCAGGCCTCCCTGTCCATCACCAACTCCCAGAGTTTACTCAAAGTCATGTCCATCGAGTCAGTGACGCCATCCAACCATCTCATCCTCTGTTGTTCCCTTCTCCTCCTACCTTCAATCTTTCCCAGCATCAGGGTCTTTTCAAATGAGTCAGTTCTTCACATCAGGTGGCCAAAGTATTGGAGTTTCAGCTTCAGCATCAGTCCTTCCAATGAACACTCAGGACTGATCTCCTTTAGGATGGACTGGCTGGATCTCCTTGCTGTCCAAGGGACAGCCCCCGTGGCGTCTTTAACACTTAGGATAAAATTCACACCTTCACCCTACTGTCAGCAGACCTGGGCCTTCCTCCCTGGCCTCTGCTATCTCTGGGCTCAGCCCTGCAGACCTTGCCTGCAAACCAGGCAGTTCAGGGCTGGGTCCTTCTCTACTCATGGGTCCTCTTTTAGGCCATCCTAAACCATCTGCTCCGGGAGTTGGTGATGGACAGGGAGGCCTGGCATGCTGCAGTCCATGGGGTTGCAAAGAGTCAGACATGACTGAGTGACTGAACTGAACTGAAACCATCTATACTAAAAAAAAAAAAAAAACCTCCCACCTTGATCACTATCATCTCCCTCTGATCGTCTGATTCACTGATCCAATCACCTAAGTGACCTTGCCTGTTTACTGCATTGTCAGACCCTACATGGGTGCCTGGGCCCTCTGGAAGTAGCTACCTCGGTCATCACTAAATCTTCAAGACAAGACAGTGAACGCAGCGCCACCCCACCCCACCCCGCCCAAGATCTGGGATGACTGGGATTCATGTAGACCCCTCCCCTGTTCTCCCGTGGGAGAGACGGACACTCAGCTCACCCACAGCAGGGCTCAGAGGCCAGGAGGAGTGTGGTCCAAGAGGAGAGCCAAGCTGGGGCCCAGGGAGGGGCCTCAGTCGACACAGGGTCCAAACGTCACATTTTTCGGACATGGATGGAGCACTCAGCAGGAAAAACGAGGTCAAGGTCAGAGTCAGAAGGGGGGGCCCAGAACCAGACTCCAGATCCACTGAAGGGGCCACGAACCCTGGCCTCGGTCCACATGAGGCCTCTCCGCCCAGACCCGCCAGCCCGCTGAGCCACTCACACCCTGGGAAACCCGCCGCAGCCCACCACCCTGGCCACACTGGGCAGGACAGCGGGATGGCTCCGCCTGAGAAACCCAGAAGATTTTCAGCCCCACTCGTGGGGTGTGCACATACCAGGTCGGGGCCACCCCGGTCCTGTCTCTCAGGCCTGATGCTCTGATGCCCACTGTGGGGACGGTCCACGGCCCGGGGCAGGTATTGGGCACAAAGAGACAGATGTGAACACGAAGGTCCGAGGCTCTAGGAAGAAGGGAGCCTCTGCATGAGGTGAAAAACAAAAATACAATTTTCTCAGGAATAAGACAAAAGCAGCAACTTGCATAGGCTGCTGGGGACAGAGCTGCAGGGAGTGGGGAGCGTTAACTTGGCCTTGGCCTCACCCTTAACTTGGCCTTGGCCTTACCCCGAGCCGGGGTGGGTGGAGGGGGAGGGAGAGGAGAGAAGAGAACGGCTGAGGGTGGACAGTGGGTGAGGAGGTCGTCAACTTCCAACCGCATCTGAAACGGTTGTTCTGCAAGGAAGACCAGTTCTGCACCCAGGAGGCATCTCCCGCTCCTGCACAGGGACCCTGAGGCCCCCTACTCCTTGCCAAAGCCCCTCGGGTCCACCTACAGCTCCTATCAGGGACTCTCATATCTGATGGCACAGAGGCAAAAAGACGGCGTGGAGCCCTTTCTTCCCCAACCACCCCGGCCCGTGCCCACGGCCCCGTGGCCTCCCTGCAGCGGCAATGAGGCAAACACCGAAGAAACCCACCTCAGAATGGCTTCTCCGCTTTCCCTTTCTCTCCCTTCCTCCCTCACAGATTTTAATTAAGGGTTTACTTGCAAAAGACCTAGCTCTATTTAACGAGATCCTTGGACCCCTTTTAACTGTCTTATACATCGTTTTATGGTAGGGCGCCAGTAAAAAGTTAATTATAACTTCTAAGCACTCCATTTCCAGGCCCTCATCTTCCTCCCCGCCCAATGCTGCTAAGAGTAGAGTCACTTAATTAAGTGACTCCTGGGTGCTCTACAGACCTTTCGGCAGACGCCTGCCAGCACCCCTCGGGGCCAGGGTGGACTCCAAGGACCTGCATTTGACCCAGCTCAGCCTCGACCCTCAAAGGGCTCACAGGTCCTGCAGGAGGATGGGGAGGCTGGCAGGACAGCCCACTTGGGAGCCCAAAGCAGCTCGGCAGGTGGCAGGAGT
Organism: Aepyceros melampus; assembly: GCA_006408695.1. NCBI lineage: Eukaryota > Metazoa > Chordata > Mammalia > Artiodactyla > Bovidae > Aepyceros > Aepyceros melampus. The sequence continues at coordinate 277,466 of SJXQ01004965.1, read as the reverse complement.
GAGTGACGAGGACGTGGGCAGGACAAACAACAGCAGGGCCCAAATAACAACAGGAGGCCCTAATAGCTTCAGAGGGAAGGGAGCTGGGGTTGAAAGGGTCTCAGTGGAGGCCTGTGCCTTACCACATACCCTCTGGGTGTGGGTCTACAGTTTGGGAGTTCAGCTTGAGACAGAACAAGTCTAAAATCCTGGCGGACAGCTAGGAGGAGGTGTCTTCTGAGTCGACTGAATAATACACCAGCTGGATCTCAAAGAGAGATCTGGTCGGGGCAGAGTGGGAGGCGTCTGTGAGTCTGGGCGGGAGCAAGATCAGGGCAGGGGATGGGGGGGAGCTTATTATCATCTGGAAAGGCGGTTGAGAAGCTCAGGGTTGGTCCTGAGCGGAGCCACCATCAGCGAGGAGAACCAGGAACGATAGGAGGAGATGGAGAAGGGGGCGCCAGAGAGAGAAGCTGGAGAAGGAAACCCTAAGGCGGACAGGGAGGTGGAGAGGAGGAGTGAGTGGTCACTCCGAGGCCAGTGTCAGGTCTGAAGCTGGGAGTTCCAGGGGAGGGGAGGGGCTGTGGAGGCTGCAGGCTTCTCCTGGCAGGGGGTGGGGCAGGGAGGAAAGCCTGGCGCCTGCCAGTCACAGAGAGCGAGCCTTCCAGCCTCTCGTGAATCCCGCCCGCTCGGGAACTGACAGTTCTCGAGGGCATGGCTTCAATCCGAGCCGGAAGCAGAAACAGGCGGTGTTCTCGCCTTGGGGCAGACACAGGCGGTGTCCAGGCCTCGGGGTCATCCTGGGCATGCGTGCTCCCGGGTGCTCAGCACCCCTGGCTTCCAGCAGGGAGCCCACACACACCCCCGGAATACCTGGCCCTCCCTAGGCCGGGTCCCCAACACCCGCTGGAATCAGTTCCTGGCCTCAAACTGGAGACACCCCGCTCAGCCTCTGCCCCTTCGAAGACCCTCCCCAAGTCCCATGTTGTGAGAGCCACAGCTCACACTCTCCGGTGTCATAGCCCTGCCCTCCTGGAAGCCCCTCTTACACCAGCCCTGCCAGGACGCAGGGACCAGCTCACAGCACACCCACCCCGAGTCCACACCTCTGTCCAGGGCTTCCCCGGGCTGACGCCTGATTAGCGCTGGGGGTGAGGCTCATCCCGCCCTCCAAGGGTGGACGGTCTAGGTAGGGCAGACGGGAGGCATGGAGGCATGAAGACACAGGGGCCTCCCTCCGAGGGCCACCACCAAGGCGTGAACAGGGAGCTTTGGTGTACGGGGGGTGGGAGGGGGCAGGGACCGATGTAGCCCAGCAGGGCGGGAGGGGGCCGTGGGGT
>SJXQ01004965.1:259574-272358 GCA_006408695.1 Aepyceros melampus | reverse complement strand
CATGTAACTGTTGGCTTCATCACTCACTCAGCATGGAGAGGAACACGTCTGGGCCGGAGGTACATCAGAAACAGTCCCCACCTTTGTGAACCTCAGGGCGGGAGCGGGGGCCAACGTCGCCTTTGGCCAGATAAGGATCCAAACAGCGCCCACGCCAAACAGCTGCTCCTCACATCCAACCAGGCAGCAGTGGTAAGGAGCCTACCGAGCAGGCCTGGCAGAGCACGTGCCCAGCCACCAACGACTCCTGCTCTTTGCCGGGGATGTGGCCTCTCGGTTCAGCCGCACGTCCGTTTGAGACCCTAGAGCAGGGGGCTAAGAAAGCAGCCTCGGGGCTGCCCTGCTGGTCCAGTGGTTAAGAACCCGCCTTGCCGTGCAGGGGACACAGGCTAGAGTCCTGGTCGGGGAAACCAGGATCCCACTGCCATGGGGCAACTAAGCCCAAACGCCGCAACCAACTGAAGAGGGGTGAGGCCTCCCAGGAACTAAGACCTGACGCAGCCAAAATCCAATAAATAAATATTCAAGGGGAAGCCATCTCCGCGAGGGCCCCCTACCTAGGACCTGGCAAAGGGAGATGCACTGGGGCAGACTCGCCTCCTGCAGGAGCGCCCCCCACCCCATCCCAGCCTTCACAGGTTTCAGCCCAAACAGGGACCTTGATTAGGATTTCCCATTTGAAAGATCAATATTGAAAGCTCCAAGCCTGCCAAGAGGAAGGAAAGGCCTTGCTTGTAAATATTTGTCTCGACTGGCAAAGCCGGGCCTCTCTCGTTGCAGCTTCCCGCCTCGCTCCTGGCCCTCTGCTCGCGGAGCTCCCAGCCAACTGCACAGCAGGATGCCCCTGGGGAGGCACAAGGGACCGTCTGGCGGCCACGAGGGGCTGCGAGGGGAAGTGGGCCGGCCCGGGACCCGCGCCTCTGAGACAGCAGGCCTGCCCACCGGGGCCGTCCAGCGGTCCCCACTGGGGCCATGGCGGAGAGAGTCACTGTGAGGTTTCTCTGGATTCCAAGTAAGCAGCTTTCCCAAGGGGGCACCCCATATTTAAGTCTTTCTTATTTTGGAAGAAAGCAAAACCAGAGACAAAACCCTGGGGGTTGTGCTTGCGAATCATGGCCCACCGTCTCCCACGGCATGGGACAGCGCTCGCTCTGTGGCCTGTACCAACAGCTGCCCACGGAGGAGCCCACACCGGGACCCCTGGGCTCCTACTGGGGCCACGGAGGCCAGGAGGGTTCTCTCACTTGGGCCGCGGTCAAGGGTGGTGGGTGTCTGAGCCGGTCCGACCAGCTGAGCACCTGCCTTGGCATCACTGTTCCCAGAGAGTCATTCATTTGTTCACCCACTCAGCCACTGACTCACTCATCCACCCATTCATTCATTCATCAGTTACTTATTGGGTACTTACCTGGACCAGGTACTGGGGGCTGGACACACAACCAGACAAAAACAAACCTAGGTTTGCCTTTGGAAGGGAGTCTCCCAGGCCGAAAAATATCCCACAAACAAATAGAAAGTCACAGCAGAGACATGTGCTGGGGCAGGAGACCTCCCAGGTATGATGAGATAGTCAGAGGGGTGAGGCCTGGTCCTAGAGGTCAGGGGACTTCCCAGGGGAGTTGGACAGGTGACAAAGGCCGGGGAGGGGCCAGGCAGAGCAGGGAGGAAGGGCGGCGGGCAGGGGTCTGCCCCGAGTCTGGCCGCTCCCAGGCGCCACCCCTTCTGGCACCTACCCAGCCACTCGTTGAATTTCTTCACCTCGCTCGGGAGCCCCAGCTCCGTGAAGTCCCCGGCGTGGATCAGCACGTCGCCGTAGGGCATCTGGATGGGGTCCGTCCTCGAGTGGGTGTCAGACACGCAGACAAAGCGGGTGTAGCCGGGCGGCTTGGGGGCGTCATGGGGCACCGGGTCCACCCTGGGGAGAGAGGGGGCCGTGGGGTCCAGGGCCAAAGCACTGGGAGCACACAGCACACGCCCCGTCCAGACCGGATCACGTGGGGTCCAGACCGCATCCACCCGCATCCACCCGCTCCCAGGGCCAAAGACCGGGAGCACACAGCACACGCCCCGTTCAGACCAGATCACGTGGGGTCCAGACCGCATCCACCCGCATCCGAACCCTGACCCTCCACTAACCAATCAGGCGGAAGTTTCCCCCTGAGCCTCAGTTTCCCCTCCGTAACACAGGAACCCTGGGTGTTGTGTGAGGGTTAAAGGAGGTGATGAGTGGGAAGAGCTAACAGGTACAGTCCAGCACGTGCACCGGAGTGATGACCACAATTGACCTGCTGTTTGACAAGCAGTGCCTCTCAACCATTTTTTTTTTCATCATCAGCCCCTAAGGGACCTACAAGAGATGCTTTTTCTACTCACCCGTCTCTTGTGAAATTTTAACACCACAGATACACTGTATATCTGTTCATTTACTATGTGTGTATCTGCGCTTTATAATAAGAGTAAGATTTTTTTTCACCCCCAAAAATCCAGGTTTCACCACCTTGAGGGGTTGCTGTCAGCCCCATAGAGGATGCATGGACTGAGGTCCTCGTCCAGTTGGAAGAACTGACTCTGCAGAGCCGTGCAGAGAGAGCATCCCGGGAGAGCCATGTGTGAAGGGCAGCATTTCACGGGAACTTGTAAGATAAAGGTGCAAAAGGCAAGCAGCAATTTTCCAAACCTATGAGCGGGTCTGATCATGTTGAGAACAAGGGCTCTCCAGGGTCCTGCAGGAAAACAGCTCTGGATTTAGAAGACCCAGATCTGCTGATCGTCACTAACATATAACCTCAAGAAAATGCCTGGCCTTGGTTTGCTCATCTGCATAATGGAGCTCCGTCCCTCACTAGACAACAACACTTAGAAAATTTAAAAGCTGTAGCTGTGTAACTGTAAGTTCTCGGTCCCCAGGAGGCCCTGGAAGCCCTCTTGTCTTGCACGTGAGGATACTGAGCAGGTGGCCCGGTGTCCCAGGGAATAAATGCAGACCGTGGCAAACAACCCCAGCTCCCCGCTCCCAGTTCAGTGCGCTCCCCGAGAACCCCGGCTCTTGCCTCCTCAGCTGACTGGTCTGCCAGGCTCAAAACGCTGAAAAACAACACAGTGACATTTCAACGAGCTGCTCTCCAAATGAGTATGCCGCTCGAGGAGTTGTGTTTAAATCTAATTATGCGGCAAACCAAAAGCAGTACCATATCAGTTACATAAATACTTTTAAAGACATCTTTCTAATTATCCTTTTTTTTTCAGACAATATACTTCGAAGAAATTTAATTAACACCTTACAAGAGACGTGGGTTCAGCATGCTAATGTGCAGAGAGCACGAGGAAGCTCCATCCGCCCAGTGGCAGCCGCAGCCCCGTGCCAGCATCTCCCTGTCACCCAGCCTCTGGGGGAGAGACTCCCAGGGCCCTTTGCTGGGGGTGGTTAAGTCAAGCGAGGACCCCCAGCGGGTCAGAGTTCTGTCCGATCGGGAAAAAGGAAGAATTTCTGAGTCTGATGATATCCAACAGGAGGGTTCTCGGAGTCCTTTCTCTTCTCTCTCCATTCTTTCATTCCTTCTGTCCCTCATTCATTCAATAAAATACATCCTGAACGCCTACTGGGTACCAGTTATGAGCTCAGAGCTGAGAAATGAATGAACCAGGCCAGGTCCCAGACTGATGGTGGAGAAGAGACTTGGCCAGGTAGTGACAATAAAGCCACAGGGTCGGGTGGGGCAGCAGAGGGCCTGGGGGCCAGAAAAGGCCCTAGTCTGGCCTGGGCCCCCTGAACTTGCGGGGACGAGGTGATGCCTCAACTGGTCGAGAAGCGCAAATCTCCCTCCCAGGAATTCCCGCCACTCCTCTGTCCTCTGGGTCACTCCCCGCCACCACCCACCATATGACAGACAAGTCTTGCAGGTAAGAGGCCTGGGAATCCACCTGTCTGCCCCTAACACAGCTGATATTGGAGCAAGGCAGCCAGTCACTACTAGCCTATTGGCCTGGCGCAGTAATTAACATGAGTGAGTCAATCAAACTCATCCATTCATTCACTGGCCCCACACACACAGGGGTTGTAAAGATGCCACGGGGCGGCTGAGACCAAGCAAAGAGACAAAGAAGGAGGACACAGGGAGTGAGACGCCATCCCCAGAGCCACCTCGGGCCCCAGCAACCCCTCGTCCTGTGCGTCCCTCCGTGGAGGAGCCCTGAGCCAGCTGACGCCCCTGCCTCCCGCCAGCCAGGAGCACATGAATTCCACAGGCACTAGTCCGGCTGGGCCTGCTACTGGAGCCCAAGCTCTTTAATTAACTCCGCTCTTGTTTCTCTTCGCCCTGAGGCTTCTGAGCTCCGTGAGGAGGCAAACCTAATAATCCCCAGAGGAAAAAACAAAAAACAAAAACAGACTTTTATTTCCCTGCACTGTCCTCCAGCTATTTGGATTGTAACAAATGCTCAACCTTGAAATAATAACAACAGTAATGATATTGATGATTCCCATGGGTTGAGGGCTCATTGTGTGCAAAGCACTGTCACGCATCCACTCTCTTCACCCTCACAGGGACCGTCTGAGCAGGGCACTCTGCATGTGCCCATTTTATAGATGAGGAAACTGAGGATCAATAAAGGCTGGCTAGGGACTTCCCTGGTGGTCCAGTGGTTAAGACTACACTTTCCCATGCAGGGGGTGTGGGTTTGATCCCTGGTTGGGGAGCTAAGATCCCATAGGCCTTGTGGCCAAGAAAGGAAAACATAGAACAGAAGCAATATTCTAACAAATTTAATAAAGCCTTTTAAAAATGGTCCACATTAAAAAAAGAAAAGGTTGACTTGCCCAGGATCTCAGCTACGGAAGCTGGTGGAGCTGGGGTTTGAAGCCAGTTTTTTGGTTCCAGAACCCACACCAAGTGGGACTGTTGCCAGGCCTTACTTCATTGCATCCAGCCAATCTATAGACAAAAGCGTCTTGAGTGCCTACTAAATACCAAACACCTGCTCAGGACAGGACAGGACACCCATGGAGACCTTGTGCAGCTCCTAGAAACCCCGCTCATGTTTCGAAGGGAGGGAAAGAACGAGAATGAGGATACTGAGAAGGAGAGCACACAGAGGGTGGGAGGGCTTGACGCAACAGCTGAGCCCGAGATCCCCCTGTGCCTGAAGCTGGACCCAAACCTTTACGTGAGCCAGGAAACTCTCCTTTACCCATACGGCAGTTTGCAATCTGGCTAACCCTTGAGTTGTAGCAGCTCTGTGTAGCAAGTAACTGAGGGCTGGAAAGGTTAGTCCCACACCCAGGACCAGTGCTCCTAAGTTAAAGAGTAGAATTTGAACCTGGATCTTCAGAACAGACATTGGGGCATTTAACCTCATAAAACAGAGGAAAATGGTTATTTCCCAGCCATGTTCTTCAGGGGACTAGAGAAAAAGTATAGAAATAAATGTTCCAGGTTTGGGAGGGGGCAAACTTGACTCCCCCAAAGCGTCTACCTGCCAAGATGGCCCCAAGCAAGTCTGTGGCTCTTTCCCTCTCTCTCTGAGACCTGAAACCTGTCACCACGTCCCCCCGGCCTCACCCGGGACCTTCCCACAGGAACCCTGGCAGCAAGGATGGTGCAGAATAGAGAACCCAGCCTCCAGCGCCCAGATCCAGGGCAGGGTCTGGGCTCAGCGACCTCCTCACTGTGCCCAGGACTCTTCCAGCCTCCCACCCGGCTCTGTACAGTGGGGACCACCCACTCTCTTGGAGATGTTGTGAGAACTAGAAACCTGATCCATGCCCCTTGCAGCCTGTGTCCTATGTCCTGGCCCCTTTCTCGGTCTCTCTCTCTCCCCTGAGCCACTGACACCCTGGAAGTGCAACTCAGTTCAGTTCAGTTCAGTCGCGCAGTCGTGTCCGACTCTTTGCGACCCCATGAATCGCAGTACGCCAGGCCTCCCTGTCCATCACCAACTCCCGGAGTTCACTCAGACTCACGTCCATTGAGTCTGTGATGCCATCCAGCCATCTCATCCTCGGTCGTCCCTTTCTCCTCCTGCCCCCAATCCCTCCCAGCATCAGGGTCTTTTCCAATGAGTCAGCTCTTCGCATAAGGTGCCCAAAGTACTGGAGCTTCAGTTTTAGCATCATTCCTTCCAAAGAAATCCCAGGGTTGATCTCCTTCAGAATGGACTGGTTGGATCTCCTTGCAGTCCAAGGGACTCTCAAGAGTCTTCTCCAACACCACAGTTCAAAAGCATCAATTCTTCTGCGCTCAGCCTTCTTCACAGTCCAACTCTCACATCCATACATGACCACAGGAAAAACCATAGCCTTGACTAGACGGACCTTAGTCGGCAAAGTAATGTCTCTGCTTTTGAATATACTATCTAGGTTGGTCATAACTTTTCTTCCAAGGAGTAAGCGCCTTTTAATTTCATGGCTGCAGTCACCATCTGCAGTGATTTTGGAGCCCAAAAAAAAACTCAATGAAACCAAGCCATGCCTGCAGGGCAACCCAAGATGGGAGGGTCATGGTGGAGAGGTCTGACAGAATGTGGTCCACTGAAGAAGGGAATGGCAAGCCACTTCAGTATTCTTGCCTTGAGAACCCCATGAACAGTATGAAAAGGCAAAATGATAGGATAGCAAAAGAGAAACTCCCCAGGTCAATAGGTGCCCAATATGCTACTGGAGATCAGTGGAGAAATAACTCCAGACAGAATGAAGGGATAGAGCCAAAGCAAAAACAATCCCCAGTTATGGATGTGACTGGTGATAGAAGCAAGGTCCAATGCTGTAAAGAGCAATATTGCATAGGAACCTGGAATGTCAGGTCCATGAATCAAGGCAAATTGGAAGTGGTCAAACAAGAGATGGCAAGGGTGAACGTCGACATTCTAGGAATCAGCGAACTAAAATGGACTGGAATGGAAGTGCAACTACTGATGCCAAAAACTCACATAGGCGTGGGAGGCAGCGGCCGTCCCCCACCCCGTTATCTCTATTTCTGGGCAAACAGGGTACCCTGCAGGTCAGGGGGCTGGATGGCACAGGACTTGTCTTCAGTGAAGTTCCAAAACCGTGTCCAGTCACGTGACTGGGCATCAGCCACGGCTTTTAGAATGAGAGATACCTATAGTCTCCTCTCGTCCTACCAGTGCGGAAACGGAGGCCCAGGGGGAAGCAAGGACTGGCTGGTGCTGAGCTGCACGACCGCCTAAGGCTCCTTCCCACCAAGCACTGTCTCTAAGGCAAGCCTGCACCCAGAGTCCCCATGCCTGCTCTTTCTCCCCACCTCCTGGCTTCGCTTTTGCCGGTCCTCCAAGCCCAGGGGTTATGCCGCCGCCACCAGGAAGCCCTCCTTGATCCCCTCACTCTTCCTGGGGCGTGTGCCTTGCCTGATCCTCGCTCCCTTTTCTTTCCCTCTCCTGTCCCACCGTGCTAGGCTCGGGAGATAGCCCGTGTTGGCGGAGGGGAGGGACGCTTAGAAAGCTCTCCCACAAGTGCATGTTTCAGCATAGGCTGAAGCAGTGCCATGAATGGGAGGCTCTGCGTGCCTTGATCTGGGGGAGGGAGGGCAGCCAGAGAGAGTTGGCGAAGGATCAGGGAAGGCACTCCGAGGAAATGAAATCTGAAGGATGAGTCCTTGTTAGCAGGACATCGACCAGGGGAGGCAGCCTGTGCAAAGCCTGGAGGCAGGAGGGTGAAAGCAAGGTCCCAGAAAACAGAACTGCACCGGAGCCCTTGGGGAGAGGTTCAGGATGGCCGGTGAGAACAGACAGAGCCCAGGTGAGGGCCTCCCGCCTGCCGTCCCACCCCAACCCCCACCTCTCCTAGGCTCAAGGCTGACCCTCACTGTCTCCTGGAGACCTCACAGCACCTGGACAGGCTAGGGGCCACAGGGTCCCTTCCAAAGCCTCCATCTCACCTAGTGAGGGCATCAGCTCTCCAGCCTTGCCCAGTGAGGAGGCCGGGAACCAGGAGACACTCTGGCCTGGCACAGAGTGATGTCCCCCACCCTGCCACATTCATCAAGGACCCCCGCACAGCCTGACCCTCCACAGTGCTTGGAGGGTCTTTAAATGATTACACTAGGATGAGATGGCTAGATGGCATCACCGACTCAATGGACATGAGTCTAGGTGAACTCCGGGAGTTGGGGATGGACAGGGAGGCCTGGCGTGCTGCAGTCCACGGGGTCGCAAAGAGTCGGACACGACTGGATGACTGAACTGAACTGAACTGGGTCTCCACCAATAGGACTCCTTTTAAAGACAAAGAGGGACTTCCCTGGTGAACCAGTGGCTAAGACTCCGTGCTCCCATCCAGGGAGCCTGGGTTGGGTCAGGGAACTAGACCCCACGTACCCCAGTGAAGACCCAGCACAGTCAAACAAATAAATAAATATTATAAATAAACAAAGGCCTGGCTCCAGTCTCCTCTAAGGGGACCCCCATGGTAACCTGTCCCTCCCACACAGTGCTTGCCTTCTCAGTGAGCACCAGGCCATTGGTCCACCTGTCTGGCCCAAGACAGAGAGGCAGGTGTCTAGAGGGGCTCTCCCCAGGGGCAGTGTTGCTTGGCATCCAGGGTCGGGGTGGAGGGGGTGGTCTTTGATCTCAGGGCTCAAAACCCAGAGCCCCAGATCCAGACATTCATTCCTCAGGCAATGGCAACCTGCTTACCACCAGGGTCTCTGGGGGCAACTGCGTAAATCGCAGGGCTCCATCGGAGGCCACGTCTGGGCTGTCACTATTGTTATTAGATATGAATTGTGGGTTTATTAAATAAGGCCCCCCGCTCCCTCACCCCGAGACAGAGCCCAGGGTGGCAATAAATCACGTGTCAGGAAGTGGCATCTCCCTGGTGGAGACTCGCCATGGAAACCCACACGCTTCCTCTGCGCGCAGGGTGTGAGTCGCAAGAAGGGGGCGTGGGAGACAGCAGCCACCCACCCCGTCCTGCGGGGGCCCGGCTTCACCTGGCTGCGTGCAAAGCTGCATTTCCAAGCCGGGGTGACCCAAGCGGGCAATCAGGGAGCACTGAACCAGGAGTCCAGAGCCGGGGCTCGCTGTATGCTCTCCTCAGGTGTCCGGCCAAAATCCCTAACCACCCCCGAGCCCTATTGCCTGAGCCTCAGGAGGGGACCGCACAGAGCAGGCCAGGAGGGATGGAGCGGGGCAGGCCGGTGTGAACCTGCTCTGCCCACAACAGCTAAGTGACCGCAAAAAGCCATTAAGCTTTTTCTCCACGGCACTTAGTGCTTTCAAAACCCTACGCTACTGCACTTCATGACTTTCAGGGCATAGCCCACGGTATCATCAGCTCAGTGCAGGCGAGGCTCCATCTGTGGTCACTGCTGAGTCCCAAGCACCTAGCCCAGCAGGCACGGACACCTGCCGCCTGGCCTCTCTCTACGTGGATCCACATACTTAATCCTCAGCAATACAAGGAACAGCATCATGTAGGGGGGAAACAGAGGCACCAAGAGACACACCAGAGTCAAGCGGCAAAGCCAGGACTCAAATCCGGGGGTCTAGCCTGGAGCCCATGGCGGTGGTTCAGTCGCTAAGTCACATCCGACTCTTGCGACCCCATGGACTGTAGCCCGCCAGGCTCCTCTGTCCACAGGATGGTCCAGGCCAGAATACTGGAGTGGGTGGCCATTTCCTTCTCCTGGGAACCTTTCCAACCCAGGGATGCAACCTGGGTCTCCTGTATTGCAGGCAGACTGTTTACCAAATGAGCCACCAAGGATGCCCCCGGAGCCCACATTCCTAACTAACCAGCGTGCTTGGCAACTTGCTCATAGACACCCCAGGTGGGTGAGTGAATGAAGAAATGAACCAATAAGCCACAGTTGTTAGATGGGGAGAATGATTCCTCTCACCTGGCCGCTCACCGCCCTTCCTCTGACACAGCCTGGCCCGCAGGGGCCCGCGTGCCTCCTGCCTGGGTTGGAAGTTCCTGGACATCCCCGCTATCTTTGGCTCAGACCCTGCAGCAACTTCCCAACTTGCTGCCCCTGATCCTGCTTCTCTGGGTCTCAACCTACAAGGCGTCTTCTCCAGAGGGTTCTCCCTCAGCCCCTTGGCTCCCCTCAACTCTCCTGACTTCTCCTAGCTCTGTTCTGCAACTGGGGCTACCCAGGGGTCCCCTACATGACAGGCCTGCCTGCCTCTACTTGGCTTTATCTGCTGTGCCCAGGGACCCCTCTGAATGGGCGTGCACACATGGTAAACACACACACACACCCCACCTGCTCCGCCTGAGGGCCTGGGGCTCTCACCCATTCCCAGCAGCATCTGGGGACCTCAGGCACTGTCACTTGCAGCCCAGGAGGGCCAACTCCATCAACAGAAGAGAAAACCCAGCCCTGGGAAGGCCTCCCCTTGCAGCAGCCATGCCAGGCCTCAAGGTCCCAGAGAGACCAAGGAACAGCGTGCTTGAGACTCAAGGCCTCCCATCCTGCCCAAATCTGCCAGTCTGGCCCAAACTGGACATTGCAGGGAGTTTCCCAAAGAGAAATCTTGTTGTTGTGCTTCAGTTGACCAGTCATGTTCAACTCTTTGCGACCCCACGGACTGCAGCACGCCAGGCCTCCCTGTCCTTCATCTCTCGGAGTTTGCTCAAACTCATCATGTCCGCTGAGCCGATGATGCCATCCAACCATCTCATCCTATTGACAATGCCAGCCCTGCAGCCCCCATGGAAACGAGCATTTACCAGAGAAGGCAATGCAGGGAAGAGGGAGTTCCTACCGCTGGGGCCCACCTCCAGGCTGGGTGCCCCCTGCCCTCCAGAGCCCTTGCTCCCACGAATAATCGCTGCACCCACCCTTTACAACAGAAGACCCGTCCTGAGGGAACCACACAGGAACACGAGGCAGCGACCCAGTCACACCACCTCTGGCCTGGGAGTGGAACCCCCGGGGCTCCTTCTCGACCTGGGTCACATCCTGGATCCTCCTGTCTCCCTAAACGGGCAGCAGCCAGCAGCTCACATGACCACTGCCCCCCAGAGCTAGCGCCCATGGCCCAAGAGGAAGCCGGGCCCTGTGTCCTCGGGGGGGAATTCTGACCAGCCTGCTGGTCTGGGGGCCTGCCCTGGGCCCCACAGCCCAGGAACATCCCATCACAGCTCTCATCTCCTGTACTGTCACTGGGGACTCGCGGGGCTCCCCACTCATCAGGGGCTTGTCAGAGACCCAGCACAGGGGCACCCCAAAGGGGCTGAGAGGAGTTTCAACAATGGAGCAGACAAACGCCTAAACTCTCAGAGGAAGGCACGTAAGCACTCCTGTCCACAGACATCACCGGGAAAGGATGCTAAGCGTGGCGAACGCCCTGGATTAGAGGCAGATGTCAGCTCTGGTGCCTGCCAGCTGTGTTTGGCTCGCAGGGGGTCACCTGTCTGGCTGGACTGATGGACGGGCCAGTGGAGGCAAAGGAAGGGGAGATGGAGTGACACAGGGAGCCGCCCAGGGCCAGGCCTGGAATTTATCCACCTCTACCCGTGCCATGGGCTCCTCTCCCAATCACTGGAAAAGACCTAGGGAGCAGAAAGGTTCTACTTGTGCGTGGGTCCTGAGTCTGCGCTCTCACTACGGCCGTACTGCTGGGGCGCCTCTGATATTCTCCATCAACCCCAAAGGGCAGGTGGCAGAATTCCCCAGGCTTCTGGGGGAAGCCAAGGGGGTCTGGGCAGAAGGAAAGGAGAACAGTCAAGCCACGACCAGGGTCTTGCCTTGTCCTGGTCCTGCAGCAAGTCTCGTCTTGCCCCTTCTCTTGCCTCAGTCTCCCCATCTGTGCAACGAGGAACAGGAATTAGACCAGGGGGTCAGTAACCCAAACACCAAGGGGGTGGCAGCTGGAACTCAGCGCCCCCTGCCCCTTGACGCTGCCACGAGGCCAAACAGGCCTGGGGTTGCCACGACTTTGGGTTTCATAGAGCAAAGCCAGAAGTCTGGATTTTTACATGCCATCACCTCATTTTTCAATGCTTGTAAAACGTCCTCCTAGCCAAAGGAAACAAGACTCTGGCCAGAATCGGCCCACAAGGGCAGCACGCTGCAGCTTCTCCCCCAAACCTCGCGATCCATCGCCATCATGCACAGGAGACGGGGTACCCCGAGTCCAGAAGCCCGCCCCCGAGCGGCCCTCCCGCCCTCGCCTCCTCCCCCGCCCCGGGGGGTGGGGTGTGGATTCCGTCGGGCGCCCACTTACATCTGCACGTGCGGCGGCTGGAAGCGGCCCTGGTTGATGTTGTAGAAGGTGAAGGCCTGGGTGGGGTTGGAGCTGTATTCGTCCACCTCGATGATGAGCCGGCTGTGCTGGTGCCTCCGTGCGGCCATCACGTGGGATTGCGAGAAGGCCATGCCCAGGCCGCAGGGCAGGAGGGCCAGGGCCTCTGCCTTCAGGACGCCGGGGTCCCACCTAGCGCGCCACATGGACCTCCGCGGGCCCCGCGGGCATCTCCCGCCGCCCGGCCCCGAGCCAGACCTGGGAACAGACTGAGGAGACGGAGCAGAACCAGCGACAGTTAATCTGTTTGGGATTTGCTTTATTTAATGTCAGATGAAGATTTAGAAAGAGGGAGAGGGCGGGGGAGAGGGAAAAAAAAAACCACAGTCGTACAGCTCAAAAACTCATTACAAATCTTTCCAACTCAGCAGTTTGATGAATATACTTTGGTAAAAAGAAAAAGGAAGGGAGGGAGGGGACCAAAAAAAAAAAACAAACCACACCACCATGGACGAATGCATGCATGGTCCAACATGTTTAAATACTTAAGACTTTTTTTCTGCCTTCAACAAACCAA
>SJXQ01004965.1:246748-259342 GCA_006408695.1 Aepyceros melampus | reverse complement strand
TGGTATTCTGGAAACAGGTAAGGTAAGTTTTACTTTTCAGGATTGGGGAATAAGAAGGAATCACCTCCAACCCCACCCCCTCCCCACAGACCTCCTCCCACCCAAGCATACACACTCTCCCACACAGACCCACACCCACACCCTTGCAAGCCCAAGCAGGTGAAGACAGCGCGGGTGCAAATTCCTTCATCAACAACCATTTCGCCTAAAGATCTTTTAGCAGCGCCTGGAGAAGGGATTTTCCCAGAAAGATTGCCGTATACCAACTCAGGGGGTGGCCGCTGGGGTGTGGGGTAGGGAAGGGGAAGACCTACTTTAAAAAAAAAAAAAACACCTCAAAAGCTTTGTAAGGATCTCAGGAATTTCACTTTTCCCAGGCAAACCTTGAAACCACTCATAACCACAGCTCACAAATGCTATATATATATTTTCATTTCGTTCATTGGAAAGTGCAGTTTGTATTTTAGTTACTGGATGAAACTGTCCCTTTTCAATTCCAGCTCAGCTATGTGGAATCCTGGATATGATTCCATCCTACTCTGATACACAGGCTTGCCACGACAGCCGCGGCTTCTTAACTAAGATCATCTTTTTTTTTCCTTGCTCTTTTCCACAATTTTTTTTAAAAATAGGAAACGCTTCAAAGAGTTGTTTTGTTTCAGGTTTTGGTCATTAAGACCCTCCAATGATTGCATTTGTGCCACACTTAACCAAGGAGAAAATAACATCATTTAAACTATTCTTGGACAGTCAGATCCCAGTCATGTTAAACGAAGAAAAACCCTCTTTGCACGTGGAAGAAGAATAGACACAGTCAGAAAATAAACTAGATTAGGAAAATGACAAAAATTAAAGACTGGAGAGCATTTTAATTAGGTGCAAAGGAGAAGTGGATTATTAATTTTTTTAACTCTAAACGAGCATGTCCATACACAGTGCAATAAATAGCAATATCCTCCTCTTCTCCCCTCACTCCCTTCCCCACTCCCAAATACATCCTGATTCAGAATACACATCCCTCTATCCACTTGGGAAGATCAGGGAAAAAAATCAGCCTCTTCTCTCCAGAAGACGACTTGCTCCCGTTCCCTGTCCTGTTCATCGTTTCTAAGCCAATCAGCTCTCCTACTGCAGGCTGTGTGGCCGGCCTCCTGGCTGGGTGAGTCCAGGCATCCAAGCCTCTGGCCTGTTACCATCCTGTTATCCCTGGGAGAGGCCTTGGGACTGCAAACACTGAGGTATAGGCTCCATCAGCCCAGGTCTGAAGAATTTGAGTCCCCACCTTGGGCTGAGCTGCTGAGTTGACCTTGAAGTGTTAAGTTGCTCAGTCAAGTCCGACTCTTTGCGACCCAATGGAATGTAGCCTGCCAGGCTCTTCTGTCCATAAAATTTTCCAGGCAAGAATACTGGAGTGGGTAGTCATTCCCTTCTCCAAGGGATCAAAACCTGATCTCCTGCATTGCAGGCAGATTCTTTATCCTCTGAGCCACCAGGGTGTGATCTCAAGCCTAATCTAAGTCTCAGCTTCCTCTTCTGGAAAGTGGATTTGATAACAGTAGCATCACCTCCCAGAGCAGCTATATGAGGTAAATGAACAGGAATTCTGAGCACAGGTACCAAGTTCCTAGCTAATATTCTCAGGTACTATTACAATCACAGGGGCCTCCCTGGTGGCCCAGTTGGTAAAAATCTGCCTGCAATGCAGGAGACCCGAGTTTGATCCCTGGGTCGGGAGGATCCCTTGGAGGAGGAAACGGCAACCCACTCCAGTATTCTTGCCTGGGAAATCCCATGGACAGAGGAGCCCAGTGAGCTACAGCCCATGGGGCTGCAAGAGTCGGACGGGACTCAGTGACTAAACCACCACATCACACATCACACTATTCAGCTCAACTGGAGACCTGTGTGCAGAAGGCCTGCCGTGGGCAGGTGCTGCCCAGGCACTGGAGTACCTGTGGTCCAAGAGCATTCGATGCAAGCAGAGCAGACAGCACAAGCAGCCTTGAAGAACCTCAGTTTTCTCAAATGCAAGCTGACCACATCAGGTCCTGCTTGAAATCCTCTCCCTGGATTTCCATGGCTCCAATGATGAAGACCCAAGACCTGTGGGCCCTAACCACGCTCCAGCTACACAGGTCTGCGCCCAGCGGGCTCTGGTGCTGCCCAGATGCCTCCAGCTAAGGAGTGCTGTGTTCAAAGCACACAATTCAAATCCTCTCAGGGGGCCTTCTCTAAGGCCACCACCTACCTATGACATAGATACTCTGATTTCTCCCATTTCCAGATGAGAACGGTGAGTCACAGAGAAGTGAAGTCTCTCGCCAAGCCCAGCATGGAGAGAGAGAAGGTGATGCTGAGATCTGGGCGCAGGCAGCTTGGACTACCTCTGTCCTCCTCCCGAGCTGGCTAACCTCACCCTTCACCCCTCCAAAAGGCCAGTATTTCCCCCAGAGAAGCCTTGATCTTTGTCCCAGGGTCCCATGAACAGCCTGCATGTGCCCTGGGAGCTGAGCCTGGGTCTCACTCGAGTGCTCATGCCCCGGTACCTCCGACACAGCCCCCACAGCTCTGCGACCCTGAGCAAGGGGCTTCACTTGTCAGAGGCTCTGTTTCCTTGTCCATGAAATGGAAGAGAAAAAGAGGAGCCAGCATCAGACAGTTGTGAGGATTAAACGAGGTGACATGTGTAAACGGCTTAGCACAGAGCCCAGTGCCTAGTAAACGCTCAAAAACGTTGTCAGTGTTGGTTTTATCATCACCATCCTCATCAGCCCAGGGCTCATCACAGATGCTTCATAAATATTGAATTGGTGAATGTGTGGATGGAGGGAAGGATGGAGAAATGGAGGGAAGGATTGAGAGATGCAGGGATGAAGGCAGAGATGAAGGGCGGGGTGCAGGGATCAGGCCCTCACCCGTCCCCCCGCCCCTAGAGAGCAGGTGGGTGCCTGCATGCCCTGCGGCCAGCCGCAGTAGGGGAGGACATTCAGCACCAGGGGACTCAGCCAGGAAAGGCAGGCGGCACAGCGTCCCGGGAGGCACTCTGCAGTGAAACGCTGCATTTCAATAAAGGGGGTTTGCAATGGGCCCTGCTCAGAGAAATCAGGGAAACTGGGAACGCAGAGCTTTCTTTTAATACCCATTTAATATTTATGGAGCCGCAGCAGCATCAGCCACCGTGCGGAGAACACAGCCGATCCACGGGGCGGGAGCGCGATTCCCCAGCAAATGGCTGTGAGCTTGGGAAGCATTCACACCTGGTCCACAAAACCGCACCACGTGCAGGCAACACACGCAGAGGATGCTGGGATAGAGACCACCCGGGCTTCCGTCCTTGATTTCTGGCCAGCGGAGTGACCTTGTGCAAGTCACACACCCAGGCTAGGCCAGAGGGGACTCCTCTGTGCCAGGAAGCGGGAAGGAAGTGGGACCACAAAGAAGAGGGTGGAACAGACTGGTTAATGCCTTTGCACGTGTGCATGCTCAGTTGCTTCAACCGTGTCTGACTCTTTGCGACCCTGTGGACGGGATTCTCCAGGCAAGAATACTGGGGTGGGTTGCCATGTCCTCCTCCAGGGGAGCTTCCAAACTCAGGGATGGAACCCGCATCTCCCGTGTCTCCTGCATCCCAGCAGAGTTCTTTACTGCTGAGCCATGAGTGAGGTCGCTCAGTCGTGTCCAACTCTTTTCAACCCCGTGGACTGTAGCCCACCAGGCTCCTCCGTCCATGGGATTTCCCAGGCAAGCGTACTGGAGTGGGGTGCCACCTCCTTCTCCAGGAGATCTTCCAGATCCAGGGATCGAACCCAGATCTCCCACATTGTAGGCAGACACTTTACCATCTGAGCCACCAGGAAAGTCGCTGACCCATTGGGGAAGCCCAATTAATGCCCTTCCTTATTCAACAAATGTTTGCCTTGGCCCTGCACGCGGTCACCAGTCCAGATGCCACAAAGAGCAGTAGAAGAATCAACAGGTCACTGCCCTCAAGGAGGTGGGGGCAATAAAGCAAACCCCTAAGTAAATAGCAGAGATGCCCACAGACAACAACAGGTGCCGGACAGGACAGGACAGGGTGACAGAGTAAGGCTGGGGCGGGGCGGGGGAGGGCTGTGACTTTAAACTGATGT
This sequence comes from Aepyceros melampus, assembly GCA_006408695.1. NCBI lineage: Eukaryota > Metazoa > Chordata > Mammalia > Artiodactyla > Bovidae > Aepyceros > Aepyceros melampus. The sequence continues at coordinate 255,212 of SJXQ01004965.1, read as the reverse complement.
TCAAGCAAGGCCTGATGGAAGAGGCTACAGCGTTCCTAAAGTGAGTGCTGAGAGGGAGCCAGCCATGCCCAGAAACCTGGGGAAGAGAATCCAGGCAGCGAGAACAGCAGGTGCAAAGGCCCTGAGGCAGAAGCAGCATTAAGGAGCTGTCTTATTGTGTTATTATTGCTCTTGGCCCTGGTGCGCTTCTGCAACAGAGAAGGGCCCAGACTCTGAGGTCAGTACTGCTTAGCCGTGGGGCCCTCGGCAATCCCTTACCCGCTCTGTGCTTCCGCTTCCTCACTGTCCCCGTGAGGAGGTAACAGAGGGGATGGTGGGGAAACTGTGCTGGCCCCTCCACAAAGGCCTGGTCAGTCCAGACTGGGAAAGCTGAAAAGCTCTTGAAATGTCTGGGTTGAAAAATTCTTATTGAAAAATCCCTCCATTTTTTTTAGGGATTGCTTTTCAAAAGTCTTATTCTCCTATAAGGCAGTTTCTCTTTCTGTTTTCCCTCAGAGGCATTTATTTGTTGGCGCCCTGAGTCAAGTCAGGCCAGGAGAAGTCCAGGCGCCGGCCAAGGTACCAGGTGGTGAGGAGGCATTAGGACCTACGGCACTGGAAGCTCATAGCCAGGAAAGAGGCCAAGCCAGGCGCCCCCTCCCGTGGCTGCCCCACAACCTGCCTGCCCTCCGTGGTGCGTCAGCAAGCCCACACACCACACCAGCCTCCAGAAACAAGGGCCCAGGAGGCACCCTGACCACACTATTCCCTCCCACACACTAGATCTCGTCAGGAGCATCCTGCTGCCCTGAGGGGAAGTCCAGCCCTCAGATCAGCCAGGGCTCCACTCAGGCCCACAAATCAGCCAGGACCCCACGCCAGCCCCTCAGACCAACCCAGGACCCCACACCAGCCCCTCAGACCAGCCCAGGACCCCACGCTGACCCTCAGACCAGCCCAGGAGCCCACTCAGCCCCTCAGACCAGCTCAGGAGCCCACTCGCCCCTCAGACCAGCCCAGGAGCCCACTCAGCCCCTCAGACCAGCTCAGGACCCCACACCAGCCCCTCAGACCAGCTCAGGAGCCCACTCAGCCCCTCAGACCAGCCCAGGACCCCACGCTGACCCTCAGACCAGCCCAGGAGCCCACTCAGCCCCTCAGACCAGCTCAGGACCCCACACCAGCCCCTCAGACCAGCTCAGGAGCCCACTCAGCCCCTCAGACCAGCCCAGGAGCCCACGCTGACCCTCAGACCAGCCCAGGAGCCCACTCAGCCCCTCAGACCAGCTCAGGACCCCACACCAGCCCCTCAGACCAGCCCAGGAGCCCACTCAGCCCCTCAGACCAGCCCAGGAGCCCACACTGGCCCTCAGACCAGCCCAGGAGCCCCCACCAGCCCCTCAGACCAGCCCAGGAGCCCACACTGGCCCTCAGATGAGCCAAGACCCCACGCCGACCCCAGCCTCACCACTCGGGCCACAGTCTCCACTCCGGGTTTACACACGGGGAGTCCCCACCTCGGACCCTTCGCTCCTGCTCTTCCTTCTGCCTGGAAGACTCCAAGCACGACCCTCACCCCCACCCCAGGCGCCACACCTGGCTCCTGGCTCAGGGCCTCGGGGAGATGTCGCCTGCCCTGGCCCCCAGCCTTCCCGGGTTTTCTCTCAGCAAAGCTCCCAGATGAACGTTCTAAGTCTGAGGTGAGAAGCCAAAGCGTAAAACAATACGCGAGCAGATGAGCCAGTGAGAGAAATCGTAGCCCTCAGGCCTCAGGTCCAGACTCCGGAGCACCTCTCACCTCTTCACATCCCGAGTTTTTCACCTGCAAACACGTGGATGCCAGAACCTCCCTCCCAGAGCCACTGGCAGGCGTGCAGGGCATGGCGCCTGCAGAAGCACCTGGCAGAGAGCTGGCACACAGCAGGTGCCCCCCAAGCACCTCTTCCCCTCGGGTCAGAAAGTTCCAGCGAAGTCCAGGAGCTCTGCAGGGAGTTTCCCAGCATCAATCAGAGATTTTCAGATATCAGGGGGCTCCCAGCCCCTGCCCACCCACCCTGTGACCGGGCGGGCCAGAGGTCAGTCCTTCCCTGGGTGATGCAATTGGACACACCCAGTACCACCTGCCCCGTGACGAGTTTGCTAGGCAGACTTCACCGCTCTCATGTCGTGGACACCACAGAACTCCAACCAACTCTGAAACACACACTGCCCCAACTCAGAGGGAAGATCCTGTTCTGGGACCCAAATAACTCAGATGGGAAACTGACCCTTGAAGGGCTTGGGACCCAGCAGGAGGAGCTGGACAGATCAACGGGGCAACTCAGACCTAGAGGGGAGGGGGCTCGGGGGGCCCGAGAAGGCCCCTACCTACACCTACCAGCATGTGCCAAAGGCCCCAAAAAAGAGCATCTTAACAGCAGGTGGATTTTCTGCAAAGGAGAGACCTGAGTGACCCAGCAGCCCAAATCTGCCCAACGGGCCTGGGGGGGATTCCACGAGCCACTGTGCTGCCAGGGCCGCCGACCGGCGGCCCCAAGAGAGCTTCCTTTTCCCGCTAGGCTTGAGCAGCACTTCCACAGGCTCCTCAGAGCCAGGACGGGCCCAGGACAGTCTCAGCTCACATATGCTGTCCCGTCAGTTATTATGACCAACATCCTCTCTGGCTCTCAAGTGTCCCCATTTCAACAGCTGAAAATGTCACAAAAGGTAAAGGTCACCGTAATCAAAGCCAACCTGAGGCTGTTAAGGTGGCCAACATCATGTTTGGAGTGGCTCAGAGGTACAGAACTGGCCCGCCAATGCAGGAGACGTGGGTTTGATCCTTGGTCCAGGAGGATCCCCTGGAGGAGGAAATAAATGACAACTCACTCCAGTATCCTTGCCTGGGAAATCCCATGAACAGAGGAGCCTGGAGGGCTGCAGTCCGTGGGGTCTCAAGGGGTTGGACACGACTTGGCGATTGAAGAACGAGAAAGCCATGACTGTGAGGCCAGGGCAATGTTATATTGTCCTGAATCCCAAATTCGGAGGACAATCAATGACCGCCAGGAGAGACTATGCATTAAACAGGAGACGCCCCTGAGAAACACCTGCCCGGAGAGGCTGCACCACAGCAGCGTCCCGACAAAGCCCAACACCTGGGAAACCTCTGCAGGATCCCAACCTCGTCTTCACTCCCACGCCTCTCTTCCCTGGACCTGGAGTCAGGGGGTAGCCGGCAGCCCAGCAAGCAGACAACTGGATCTGGCCACTCACCCAGAGCGATGCTGAGAGAAAGGCAGCTCAGCCAAAGGCACTGACGCTTTAGTTGAGAGCTTAGTAGCAAGGTGGCAAAATGTCACAGAAAATCCACGCTACCACCTCCTAAGTCGTGGCTCCCACCCCAAGCAAAATGCAGGGGAAATCGAATCTAACAGAAGAGTATTAATACCAAAGTGAGGGTTTGGGAATGATTCTCTTACAGGCCATGCTTCCACACGAGCTCAAAAAAATCACTTTTAAACTGATTTCCCCCCCTTGTTTTGTTCGTGCCAGCAAATATGCAGTTGATTTGTCAGTAGTAGAAAATATCAGAAAAGGTAAAAACAAAAACACCGCAAGAATGCGAAGGGAAAGAAAAGGAACAGACAGCCTAGTAGGAAAAAAAAAATTCAGACCTAATCCCCTGATATCCCGAAAATAAAGCTCTTATATTTGACCTCCTCCTTCTTCATCAACTGTGGATTCCAAGGGGGTTGGGGAATGCTGGCCTGCAGCTGATATTAGCAGCCACGTTGAATAAGTTGATGAGCTAAGTCGATGAAGGAATCCACAAATACTATGAAAATTAGACCATATTCCTTGAAAAAGGATCAACCACAAGCGACTTTAAAGCATTTACCACTTTCAAACCTTTTAGCTGGGTCTGTTTTGAATTATGACTACATGATTTTAAATTACACTTTCTAATTCCTCGCCGCCCCCCACCCCAGCAGCCGCTGCCGCTTCATTTTCTAATTATGTACTTTTATTTCAGAATGATGAAGAGAGCTACTTACTGGATCATGTCCTGTCTGCCACAAATAGCTCTCACTTATTCCTTGAACCTTAGATAGGAAGACAGTCAGTTCACCCGGCTGGTCTTCAAATTCTGAATATCCTCCATTCCCATAGCACCCAACGAGGCCCGAGAAGCAAAGAAACCCTCAAAGCTCGGGTTGAGAAATAATGTTTGTAAACCACTGCTCCGCTCCATAAATTATTATAATTCTTGGTGCTTTCTATATCCATCTAGCCGATCAGCAATCACATAAATAACGGTGAATGGACTGATTTTTCTTCTGCAAAGTGCTATGTCCTAGTTTTCGAAATAAAGCATTTGGAGATTCGCGAGTCTGTGGGGTTGAGGTGGGAAGCTGCTCAGATTCGTTTCAAACGTGCATGCAGACATATCCACACACAAAAGGAAATAAGAGGTGTGCGTGAAAAAACCAGGATTCTGTGTCCCCTTCCCACGTATCCATCAAGTCACACTCCACATTCCTGGGGGTGTGGGACACGCACGGTGGCAGGGAGGGGAGGCAGCAGGGCGGTCCTGGGTGCTCGGCGTTCACATACGATTTGCAAAGAAAGTAAACGTGGATTTACAGTTCTCGTGGAAATCTATTAAACAGATGTCACTGAAGCATAATCAAATCGGCACTATGGTAATTCTACACTTAAGTTGGAGATTGGGGTTTTGCCATTTTTATGATCAGTTTAAGTGCTTTTTTTTTTTTTGTGATCATGCGGGAATCTGCAATTAAGGATGAAACCTCCAAAAGTATGATCAATTAACGAAAGTGTCTGAATGACAAACTTAACAAAAGCAAAATTCCCTCTCTATGTGTCTCCCACCCTCACCACACACATGCCCCTTTGTGCAGGGAGCCTAGGGTGGGGGAGGGACTGGCTGCCTTCTCCATGAGCACCGCAATGCCAACGCACTTCGTTGGGAAGGGGGAGAGGCAGGGTGCAGGGAAGAGCTCACGCTTCTCAGGTAGCCACTGCAATATATTTTGCAGCCTTGCAGGCTGCGGTACTATCGGGAAATGCAGAAGAATGAAATGAAGGGAAACGTGAATCAGGCATCACGTTCTCCCGAAAGTGATGAAATTAGCATGGGCGATGCCAAAAGTCTTTCCATGTCTATCAGTGCTGAGCCTCACATCCTTAGAAGGAGGGGATGGAAATGTGAAGTTGTGCAGTCGAAGCAAACTTTCAGGATTTGGGGCTGGGGTGGTGGAGAGAGGGCTCTGGTCAATTCTTGGTTCTGAACTCAGCGCATATCGCAGTCAACCCGAGGGGCGACTTTTTGTTTCGGTAGCTGCATCTGCCTCTGATGTGCAACCAAGGTCTAACATCAAGCTGGCCAAGTTCACATCCAAGAAGAAACCCCCAACGGTAGTTCACAGGATGGTATGGAAAGACCAAAGGACTTCTCGAGCCACGACTTGAGCTCATAATTAAGATATAGAATCCCAATTTGCTAAGACTGTCTTTCATGAGATTGGCCTGCCCTTATCAGTCACAGATACTTTAAATGGAAATAAAGCATAATGGAGTCTTATCTCGTTTTGCGAGAGTGGGGGATGCGTCAAAATAAAGTATCTGTTTTGGCAGCAGAATGACCAGGTCACCAGAGAGAACCACAGCAAATGAAATTAATCAAGAAATTATATATACCTTCTCTCCAACACCACCTGCCAAAAAGGAGGTATCTCTTTTTTTTCTTTCCCTTAAGGTTGCTTTTGTTTTTTTTACAATTTTGTCACTTCTTCAGCTCCAAGTCACACAATGTCAGTGGCAGTCTGGAGAGGATGCTTGCTAGCTGGTGGTCTCATTCCACCTGGGGGACATCGACACCCCAGAAAACACGGTTGCAGGGAAAAACTGCCTTCAGGGTGACCTAGCACAGGCTCGGCAGTTCTCACTATGGGACACATTCCCTTCACCCCCGTCTCTTCCCTGCCCACCAAGTGTTTGGCACAACTGATCCTAAAGGGTAAGATGTCTGGCCGGAAGGAAGACCTCAGGCCAGCCTGTCTCTCATCCAAGATTCCACTGTGATCAGCGGGCACAGATCAAGCCTGAATTCCATTCCCAGGCCCCTACACCTGGGGTGTCCCTCTCCCCAGGACCCCTCACTCCAGAGGTGCAGGCAGACAAAGGTAGACACCAACTGCTGAATGGAGAGATCTCAGAGAGAAGAATGAAAAAGGGGAGATACTAGAAAAGGCCCCTTCTCTGTTCCTGGAGAGGGAGGGGCGATGGAAGAGACATGTCGCTTTGTCACACTGAAGATTTTTGACAGACAATTCAGCGATAACACAAAAATTCCACCCTAACGGCAGCTCGCCGCAGAAACTTGAAAGGCATTAACTAACCTCCACTAATTGCGTATTTTTCTGTGCATAATATTTACTTGTTAAAAGTCGTTGCCTGGCCGATTAATTTCCTCTGCCCTGCTATTCGTGATTGGTTCACGGGCCTGAAATTGGAAAAATGAAATCGTTTTGATAGATTAAAAGAAGACTGCACTTTGGGGAGGGTTTTCTTTTCCCCACTAGTCTGGAACCTGCACCCAGAATGCTGGTTTTTCTCCTTGAGCGCTACTCTTCAGTGAAATCCTGCTACCATCCTTAATTCTTCAAACAAGTGCAGAGAGATGTGTCCTGTGTGAGATGTGTCCTGAGAGAGATGTGTCCTTGCAGGTGAGAGCCTGCAAGGGAATGTAGCAAGTTCAAGGGAAAACAAATGAATTTAAATTGCTTTCATCAGATGAAGATTTAATAGTCTCACCGGTGGACTGGGAAATTTTTAAAAAGCAGGCTTTTCTTGAATGGTTACTTCGTGTGTCAGTGCAATCCTGATACAGTTAGGGTCTTAGCAGAATGACCTTAAAACCTTAGTCTCTTACCTCTACTTAGACCTACTTGTCCATAGACACAGCCCACAGGGTTAGGGCGTGTGTGGATGATTTTGTGTTCATATGGCAACTGTACCCGAGACATGACATCCGTCGGGTAGGTGACAAAATCTGAGCCTACCCACATCAACATCATAGGGATCTGTTTCAATCCTGGTCTTCGGAAATTCCTAGGGCTGAGAAATAACAGGAAGGCAGCCCCACGCTGAACCACTTCCAAAGACACGATTAAGCCACTGTGACTGGATTGTCGCCTTTTGACTAGCCATCAGCCAATTAATGGACCTCCACGGAGTGAGCACTCAAATAGATGTAACCATTTCGCAGAAACCCATCTTAAGGAAAAAGGTTTTACAAGTGTTGTGGGGCTGCCACTCGGAAAGCCAATTTGCAAGGAGCCGGGCACCATGAAGCACAGTTTATTATGCACGACTCTCACCGCGGTCCCCACGGACACTGTGCCCGGCTCCAGAACGCCTCCCGATCCCCACCAGCTGGCTCAACAGCCCCGGTGTGCTACCCACCACCAGAGGCCTGCCTCAGCCCAGCCAAATCCACCAGTGCCTCCCCAAACAGCCTCCCAGTGCATTAGTTCCCATGGGTGGAAGCCCGGCTTCCAACTTGAATGTGGCAGTCAGCCGGTGGCCTCTCCGACATCCCCCAAGCATTTTAGGCAATGTGACAAATTATTTGTGAAGTTGGTGCATTTTTCTGTTGTTGCAAATACCAGCCAGGGTATGGACGATGGTAGTGTCAAGCCCCTAGTCCCCAGCCTGGCTGAGCCCTGCTAACAAGTCTCCCACCACCATTCAAGTCCTGCAGAGCCAGCTCACCATTCACCAACCAACCCACTTTTGTTCCCGGGTTTAATTTCATAATTGTTTGCCACTTAACGAGCTCTCCTCTGGGCCATTCAATAGGGGCCTTAGAATCAGGGAGGGAGAGGCAACCAAGCCCCCAAGGCATGGGAGAAGCTCAGCCCCCAGCACCTGGGCAAAGACTCCCCAGAGAGGACAGCTAAGTGGCCTTGGGGGCCAGTTTCAGAGTGGGGCCTCCTGATCGCAGCCCAGGCTCCCAGCCCCAGTGGGGATGCGATGGAGGAAAGGGGGGCGTCTAGGACCCGAAGCCTGGACACAACAGACTCCTGGACACATCAGCTCTCAGCCTGACACTCTTCTGTTTCCACCGGGTCAAGGGAGACTGGCCTGAAATTCACCTTCCTGTCACAAGTACCAGAGGAAACACGCAAGAGGCAGAACTGCTGCTTAGCCGGAGCAGCCCCTGAAATACTGCCTGCGAGGGCTGGAATCTGCCTGGGTAGTCACTGAATCCCTCACGACCGGCACAGAGCAGACAGTAATAAATATGTGCGGAATGAGTGAGTGGATGAGTGGATGGATGGGTGGGTGGCTGGGTGGGTGGATGGATGGGTGGGTAAATGGATGGCTGGATGGATGATGGATGGACAGGTAGATGAATGGATTCATGGTTGGATGATGGACAGATGGATGGGTGAGTGGATGGATGGGTGGGTGGGTG